>JACEFZ010008799.1:0-23916 GCA_014155875.1 Cepaea nemoralis
ACAAAAAATTAGACAAAAACGGAATAGACCAGAAAAACCGTACACGACACAAGGTATCAGAGAAGATCCAGACGATACGAATATAGACCAATACAGGGAAATAGACGAGAGACGACAACTGGTAAAACTCCTTGAAGGAAACAATGACCCATATGACGGGGTGGGTACACAATTACCCCAGGCCTTAAAGAGTGCGCGACTGTTCAGACATGAAAAATCTAACAAGAAAGGAACGAACATAATCAACCCATCCCGGGAAGGTTAACCCGGTCAACAAATGCCCGCAGAATTCGGATGTGTCCGCTTAACGGTGCAACAACGCAGCTGTGCTGTAAACAGGCACTACGCAATCACGTATGGAAAGAGAAAAAAAAAAAAACAACTCCGGATGACCGCAGAAGAAGAAGACAATCAACCCACCAGAAGCCGGGAAGCTGACAACAAGCAGCCCAGTCTACGAAAGACAAACTACAAGCTACACCGTAAGGTCCCAATTATAGCGAAGCCGACAAATCGAAGGCTGAAAGGGGGTATTTGTATCACAAATTGGATTGGATTGCATTTTCCCTATTATAACTCTTATTGTCAGTATGTTTTCCATCTTACAAAAGGCTACCTTCTCCATTAATATTCCTGTCCTAATATCTACAAAGCAGCTTCTATCGGATATTATGACTGTCCCAAGATAGTTGTATATATGAATTTTGGTTGCACGTCCTTTACATGACATCGAAATCAACCCCAGCATTTTATGGTTGTTTGTAATTTACTAGGCAAGTTTACATTCAGTAGTTTACTATAGCCGGTCTCTCTGGCTGTGGGGTTACAACACTTTCTCTCTGTAATCCCGTTTATCACGCAGAGTCTCGTAGCGGAGCGAGAGCTGAGGCGGTTCGAGCCCCGCTCGTGACTTGCGGGATACTGAGCCGGCCGCTCAGAAAGCAATGGCAAACTACTGAGCGTAATCTTTCCAAGAGATCAACATACAGCTGAAAGATGCTGGTGTTGACAGCTAAGTCCTGTAAAGGATATGCTTTAAAAAAAAAAAAAAAGTTTACTATAGCTTTCGTAACAACCGATGCTCATGCCATTGTTAAAAATCAATACAAGTACTTCAACATCGTTTGCAGCAGATTTCGAACGAACTATGCGGGACTACGAATCGCTTTTGCTACCCATTCGCCACAGAAGCCGGCCGTATATAAGAGTTAGTTACATATCCTTTACAGGACGTCGCAGTCAACCTCTGCATTGTTTTGCTGTTTATGATCTCTTGCCAAGTTTACGTTCAGTAGTTTGCCATTGAATTCTGAATGACCGGCTCCCATACCACTTTATAAGAAAATAACCCAAGGCAAGGTGGTCTACCGCCAAATCGCCCGCAGCTGTGTTTCGAACGTGGTATGCTGGATTATAAACTGCGTCCGTAACGCTTTCGCCACGGAGCCTGCTATATAAGTGTTAGTTAGTTGCATATCCTTTACAGGAGGTTTGCAGTCAACTTCAGAAATTTTTGCTGTTGTTGATGTCTTGGCAAGTTTACGTTAAGTAGTTTGCCATTGCTTTCTGAATGACCGGCACCCATACCATTTTATATACAAAACACCCAAGGCGAGGCAGCCAGCTGCCAAATCGCCCGCAGCCGTGTTTCGAACGCGGTATACGGGATTATGAACTGCGTCCTAACTTTCTCGCCACGGAGCCGGGTGTATAACAATATGATAATTAGCAGTATTATAATTGACACCAATATCTAATATCATAAATACGAGTGTAATGATATCATTGCTGCAAAACCACTTCACGCGACTTCTGTTTGTGAGCTGACACAATTTAGTACCCAAAAAAAAATCCGCGAAAACAACTCAAAGCGTATAATGGCAAGTGGAATTGAGTTCATTTGAGTCAAAAACTGCCATGACAG
This sequence comes from Cepaea nemoralis, assembly GCA_014155875.1. Taxonomy (NCBI): domain Eukaryota; kingdom Metazoa; phylum Mollusca; class Gastropoda; order Stylommatophora; family Helicidae; genus Cepaea; species Cepaea nemoralis. Next base: position 1,925 of record JACEFZ010008799.1, read on the forward strand.
CTCTCAGAACATTCCCACAAGTGCTTCGTCATCTTCAACAGCCAGCGAATAGTTCCAATATTAATGGCACCAGTTGCAGTGGAAATTAAAAAAATTAATGCGTCTGGTGTCGAAACAAATTGAAGTGATTATCAAACAACCATTGAACTCAGAGATTTGAAAGCACTTGTTTAATTAGATATTTTGTGTTTATAATATTGGACAAGCCGGTCTCTCTGGCCGAGGGGTTACAACACTTTCTCCGTAATCCCGTTTATCACGCAGAGTCTCGTAGCGGGCGAGAACTGGGAGCGGTTCTACCCCCGCTGGTGACTTGCGGGATAACTGAGCCGGCCGCTCAGAAAGCAATGGCAAACTTCTGAGCGTAATCTTGCCAAGAAATCAACAGACAGCTGAAAGATGCTGCTGTTGACAGCGATGTCCTGTAAAGTATATGCGAATTAAAAAAAAAAAAAAATATTGGACAAAGCAGAACGACAAAACGGAGCGGTGAAATGTTCTGGTTGGCTTATAGTGCTGACAAGGAGCGGATGATTACATTATTGGAGATTGATGATCGCTTTGCCAGCTTAATGACAGATTATCAGAATTAAATTGAAAGTATTGATCTTTTAGACAAGGCAAGGTCATAACATTTAGGTAATTAAAATTAGTAGCAGAAAGATAATGAGATACATCAAGAACTTGATAACTTGATCTCACTGTGGAAATCTCACACCAAGAAGCGGACGGAATCATATACCTAAATGGGTAGCAATGTAGACAAAGGAGGTTGGGGTGGTGGAATAGAAAAAAATAGAATCCGAATCATCATGTGCCATACTGATAAGCATGGGCGATCATGTTTCGCGTCGTAGATTAGCTCTTGTGTTCTTGACTCGACCATGCCATGTGACCATGCCATCCAGATATTTATTTCTCTGCCTTCTCCTTGCTCTTTTCCCCTCTCAATCTTGCCAGTTGTCACCAGGTGTTTTCCAATGTATTTCTTCTCGTTACGTGCTCCAGATCATGTTTCGTCAATTCATAGAATAAGAATACGGAAGGTTCATCTTCGTCATGTGCCATGCCGATAAGCGTGGTAGGTCATGTATTGCCATCCCACGCGATCACCACAGTGGTGTTGTATCAACCATACCACGTGGCCAAGCCATACAGGTATTTACCTCTCTGCCTTCCCCTTGTCCTTTTACCCTCAATCTTGCCAGTTGTCACCAAGTTCTCCAATTTATTTCTTCTCAAAACGTTTCCAAAAAATTGTGACCGTATATGTATAATTTCTCTAATCAATTTACGGTTTTCATGTGTTTCTTGAAGGACTTAGTCATTGGTTTGTCTGTCTGTCCTGTGGTATTCTTTGCATTTTCCTCAGAAACCACACAGCCATTAGATGTTTTTCAGCTTGTCTGCTCATTATCCACGTTTCGCATTTATACAAAAGTAGAGGTTCTATGTAGCACTTCAACACCCTTTTTCTCGTTGCAATTGACATCATTTTATTGGTCAATTTGTTTTCCATCTTGCAAAAGGCTACCTTCTCCATGACAATTCTTGTTCTAATCTATTCAAGGCATATCCCATCAGATGTTATGACTGTTCGGAGATAATTGCACCTATTCACTTGTTTGATAACTTTTGCATGAATACAGAATAGTACATGTCTCCCGTTTCTTTCTTTCCCCCATCCCATTGTCCCGTTCCAAGAAAATGTGGAAGTCTTTCTCACAGTATACTTCCTGAAAGAACTGAAAAGACGCATTAATGGATTCAGTTGTTGACACGCTTTCTGAGTAAAACTGGCATGTGATCGAAATGTCAAGCTGTGTCTATATATATATATATATATAATCCACGATTATGACAGTTTTTGCCCATAGCAAGATTCTAATAACAAAGAGCACTAATAGACGTTTACATTGACCAAAATACTAGACACGATTGTATTGGAATACTACTGTTGGAATTATATGGTAAAGACCTTTGGGAATAAGTCGTGTTATAGATTTTTGTTATGGCTATGCCAATGTCAAGGGTGTCATAATAGAATAAAGTTTGTTGTTATTCAATGCAGTGCCGTCTCCACAATGTAGATTGACTCCGCCTTGTAGATTGACACATTCTTGACAAGCTGCCTTGACAGACTGACACACTGTCTTGACTAGACTGACACACTGCCTTGACAGACTGATACATTGTTGTGACAGATTGACACATCCGTCTTGACAGACTGGCACACTTCTTTGACAGATTGACACACTGTCTTCACAGATTGACATACTTGTCTTGACAGTCTGCCTTGACAGACCATGACACACTGTCTTAACAGACTTGACACACTGTCTTAACAGACTGATACATCATCTTGAAAGACTGACACACCGTCTTGATAGACTGACACACCGTCTTGACAGAGTGACAAACCACACTGTCTTGACAAACTGACACACTGTCTTGACAGACTGACACACTGTCTTCACAGATTGACATACTGTCTTGACAGTCTGCCTTGACAGTCTGCCTTGACAGACCATGACACACTGCCTTGACTGACTGACACACTGTCTTGACAGGGCGACACACTGTCTTAACAGACTGACACACTGTCTTGACAGACTGACACACTGTTTTGACAGACGCACACTGTCTTGACAGGCTAACACGCTGTATTAACAAACTAACACACTGCCTGACAGATTGACACACTGTCTTGACAAACAAATACACTGTCTTCACCGGCTGACACACTGTCTCGACACTGTCGTGACAGCCCACTAACCATTATGTCACCGCGTCTTCCCCCCTCCTCCCCCCTCACCCTCTGTCATGTCGAGTTTCACAAAATAATCACAAGGCATGAATACCCACAGAGTCCCTGATGGCTGAATGACTAGCACACTTGCTTGCTACGACATTGTGTTCGAACTCCTTTCGAAACTGGGCTGTCTTCTTTAATTAACCTACCGACCCAGCCTAAAATTGACACCAGGAAATGTCACGGAAAGCAAAGTTCCATGCGTGATGCTGGCCGAACGCATTACCTATCGAGTGCCGATTGTCCATAAAATATGTGACAAGCAGGTCCATAAACATATGTGACAAGCAGGTCCATAAACATATGTGACAAGCAGGTCCATAAAATATGTGACAAGCAGGTCCATAAAATATGTGACAAGCAGGTCCATAAAATATGTGACAGGCAGACCCATAAACATATGTGACAAGCAGGTCCATAAAATATGTGACAAGCAGGTCCATAAACATATGTGACAAGCAGGTCCATAAAATATGTGACAGGCAGACCCATAAAAATATATGACCAAGCAGGTCAATAAAAATATGTGACAAGCAGATCCATAACAATATGCGACAAGCAAGACAATACACAGCCGGTTGTCTGTGACGAAGGGGTAACGAACGTGATTCGCGATCCCACAAAGCACATTCGAAATCAGATGCAGGCAATATGGGAGCAAATCGTATTGTGTTTATTTTTAACAATGGTATGAGGGTCGGTCAAACTACTAAACGTAAGATTGCCTAGTCAATCCTAAACAGTCAAACATATTCTGGGGTTGATTGCAGGCGTCCGGTGAATGACAGTTTGTAAAATAATGGTATGAGCGTCGGTCGTTGAGAAAGCAATAGCAAACTACTAAATGTTAGCTTGGCCAGTAAATCACAAACCGCCAACAAATGCAATGGGTGATGGTGACGTACTGTAAAGAACTTGCAAATCCATTTAACCAAAAAACCAAATACGCTCACCACGCGGAAACAAAAGTCCATTTCCTTTGTACGAGAGGAAGTCAATAAGGAAGCCACAAATGGCTATAGAAAAATAACTAAATATGATAACAACTTGAAACCAGTTTATTTGTATACATACATTGTCCCTTTATTTGCCAACGTAAGTTCCACCAACATACCCCATCGTTTTATTAGTCCTTCCAAACCCGCTGCATAGAAAAGCGTGTCTTGCTTTCATTTACCTGCCATCCCACAGAACTGTGTGACTTACTTATTGACTCGCTCACGTAACTTTTTCTACCTAGCTATGCACCGCTTTACGGTACAAACATAGGTGCACTTACTCCATCGTTTTATCATTCCTCCCAAACCCGCTTCATAGAACTGCGTGCTCTGTTTTCTACACCACGTTTTCACTTCACATTCAACTTAGGCGTCATTCGCGAAATGTCTCCCGCCAAGGTGGATTTTCAGTGTTTATGCTGACAAATGTCAGCAAGTTTGGAAGGCCTAATAAAACGATGGTTGATTGATTGATTGATTGATTGATTTAGGACCGACATCACAGCATTCGGGGACATTCCCATAAGTGCTCCGTCCCCATCCTCAGCAGCCAGCTGAAGAGTTCCAACACTAATAGTTCCAGTAGCAATCTGATAATAATAAGATGGGATACGTGCATCTATGTTGGTGGAACTTATGTTGGCAAATTAAGGGACAATGTATGTATACAAATAAACTGGTTTCATGTTATCGTATTTAGTTATTTTTCTACAGCCATTTGTGACTTACTTATTAACTTACCCTGCTATATTTTACACTTACGAACATCCAATAATAAAAACCGCAAAAATCTATAAGTTTGTTGTTACTACATGTTTACCTGCAAGCACACAAACAACACTATCTGGTCCCACTTAGCAACTCACAACCACTAGAATGCTAACACACAACACAAGTGGCCACATTGTCAGTTTCCGCTTCACAGTTCTGCCCCTCCAGTAAGTTGTGGGACAAATGTACCAGCTCCCGCATCTCGACATGGATGAGTCCAGCGCGAGAGGACGAACCGGGCATAGAGAGCGACACCCCGGGCGTGGGGCTGGAGTTGTTCATTCCCATACCACCACCCTCCGTCTTCATACGGGTAGATATAAGCTCGCGTGCATAGAGCGTATCAAGGTGAGTACGTAATTACACGGCCCTTCTACGCATGACAGTTTAGTTGCGTATCCTTTACATGACGTAGCAATCAACCCCAGCATTTGTTGGCAGTTCGTGATTTATTGGCAAGTTTACATTCAGTAATTTCCCATTCTTTCTGAACGACCGGCACCCATACCATTTCATAAAAAAACAACGTACGGCATGTTTAGGTGTATTAAAAGTTAGTTGCATATCCTTTACGGGACGTCGCAATCAACATCAGAATAGTTTGGCTGTTTGTGATTTGTGTGTGTGACAAGTTCGGTAGTTTGCCATTGCTATCTGAACGGCCGGCACTCATACCTGTGTACGAAAACCAACGTAATGCAGTCTGCTGTCAAATCGTGCGCAGCTGTGTTTCGAACGCGGTATGTGGGATTACGAATTGCGTTCGCAATCCCTTAGCCACAGAGCCGGTGTGTATTGAGTATGCAGTAAATGGAGAGAGGAAGTGGATGGCCGAGTGGCTAGAATGCTGGGTGCTCCTCCAAGAGACCAGGGTTCGAATCCTTGGTATGGTGTGGACTTTTTTCTATCGGGGACGGGGCGGGGAGAAAACTCTAACCTGCACAGTTCGCGGCGACTGCACTTGCCAGGCGGCCTTAATTCCTCAGGCTCAAACTCCCCCCCCCCCCCCGGTCCAATACCGTAAGGTGCTATAGGCAGTAGATGACAAGTTAACAAGTTTTGTGTGTGGATTTTTTTTTTATTGTTGTTGACAGTGGCAGTAAATAAGTATAGGGCATTTCTACACATTTCTATAATCTCATCTCATCTCATATCATCATCTCATCTCATCATCTCATCTCATCTTCTCATTTTATCATCTCACCTCATCTTCATCTTATCGTATCTTGCGGTATCGAAGTGAAGCATAAACAACGGGAGAGTGCCCGTTTATGGGCTTTGACATAAGCCTGGGTCACTGACATTGAGTTGAGTGGCCGGGCATCAGAAAGAATGGAGATGAAAGTGGGAGACAGTAAAGTGACTGACCTGGCTATGAGTAAACAGCCAGTCCTTAGAAATAATGGGAAGGGTGAGTGTGGACCCCAGGGGATGGGGCGAAAGACAGTGTTGTGTGTTGTGTGAAGTCAAGGGACTGCAGGAGAGTTGATGTGTAGATGCCGAGCTGATCGGTAGGCTGAGTGAGAGAAGAGACCGACTGCGGGTCAGGTCGTTTAAGAGAGAGCTCCGTGTTGTGTTGTTCTTCTAGTTGTGAAGACAGGCCTGAACCCAGAGTGGGTTCTGTATTGAGTGTAGGCCTAAACCCAGAGTGGGTTCTATAGTTGAGCAGTGGCTCCAACCCAATGTGTGGGTTGTATTGTGGGAGATCCAGCCGTGGATAGTAGCTGGATTACATGTCTTGTGGATTGAGATTAGAAGCCAGCCGTGAGAAGGCATTGATGTGTGCTGGTTAAATTGTGAGGAGGATATTTATATTCTATGGATTACGTTATATTTCTGGATGTATAAGCCTGTTCCGTTTGTCCGTCTTATTTCTGTAATAAAGGATTATGTGCGCCAACGGAATCTTGTTTAATGCCTGGTGAATATGCACTGCGGGGGTGAGGTACATTGCAAGACAGATATCTCCATTGACACACCATGAGTATCGTTACCTAGACAACGACCATCACACAATAATATCATGAGCATATCATCGTAAGAACTTCGTGATATTATCATCAAGAAAACGTGTGACAGGCTTCATATATCGAGATTCACATGCACTCTGTAATTCCCTCTGTCCATTTTTTACGTGGGGCAAGCAACAGCCGTATTTCAGAAAATGAAGAGTATCTTATGCAATAAGTCACTGTCACTGAATGTAAGAAAGAGAGTGATGAAATGCTATGTAGAACCAGTTTTGCTGTATGGCAGTGAATCGTGGAATGCAAATGAACAAATTAGGAACAAATTAAAAGCAACAGAGATGTAGTTCCTAAGACGAATGTTGCGAATTCCTTGGACTGCCAGAGTAACTAACGACGACTGCCTGAGACAGGCTAATGAAACTAGAACATTATATACAACAATAAGAAAGAGACAAACTTCTTTCTTCGGTCATGTGATGAGAAGAGAGGATTGGAGAACTATTGTCACAAATGGAAAGATCGAGGGGAAGAGAGGCAGAGGCAGACCAAGAGAAATGATGCTGGATGGATTGAGACGGTGGCATGGAGGAATATCATCAGCAGAGTTGATCCAGAACACCAAAGGCCGAGATCTGTGGAGAGCCATGAAAGCCTACACCAGCTGGCAGGGCACTTGATGATGATGATAAATTAACAATTAAATCGCCGAAGACACATGCCTCACTGTTTTCATGTTGTATTGTTATATCGTGCTGCAGCCTTTCCTTCCTTCCTACCACCAACAAAAGAATATGGCCTCGTTCAACCTGCTTCTTCAGCGTTGGTTTAACGTTTAGGTTAACTGCAGCCGTTACTCCTCTTGTTTGTATATATCAGCGACACTTGGAGGGTTATATGGTTAATGTCGCGCCGGCCGTTTTCATCTCCCAAGGCATTTCCTGGTACACATTTTAAGCTGGGTCAAACTGGAGCAAAAGGTCAATTTTTCTCGGTGCGTGTTCGAATCCATATCTACAAGGTCGACAGGCTGGCGTCCAGCCCTATGCCACCTGGCTCTCCTACTACCAAGGGATGATGGGATATTTTTTATTAAGGACAGAGGTTATAGGTGCGATCATCTGGACATGGAACAGGTATGGATTCTATTACAGCATGGGGAGGGAATGTAACAAAATGGACGTTGCGGCCAAAGTCTTTGTCAGCACATACACAAATATCACACAATTTTTTTTTTTTTGGGGGGGGGGGGGGGGGGGGCAAATCATCATCATCATCAAGTACCCTGCCAGCTGGCGTAGGCGTTCATAGCACTCCATAGATCTCGGTCTTTGGTGTTCTGGATCAACTCTACCGATGATATTCCTCCATGCCACCGTCTCAATCCGTCCAGTATCATTTCTCTTAGTCTGCCTCTGACTCTCTTCCCCTCGATCTTTCCAGTTGTCATAATGTTCTCCAATGCCTCTCTTCTCATCACATGGCCGAAGAAAGCTGTTTGTCTCTTTCTTATTGTTGTATATAATGTTCTAGTTTCATTAGCCTGTTTCAGGCAATCGTTGTTAGTTATTCTGGAAGTTCGAGGAATTCGCAACATTCGTCTCAGGTGATTATATTCTGAAAAACTAAAGAACAGACGAATCATTTGTCGATGTAGTCACCACTGCTTTCAATGCAAGTCCTCCAGCGCTGTTAAAGTGCTTGCATTTCCGTAGACAAAAATTATCTTGGTCACTACTCTGTGTGCCTGACAGAAATCACGCCGGTTAAACACCTCTTACTCCACTCACACTTGCTGCATTGACTGACATGCATCACCATACTGGATCTTCGTTCACCGTTCTATAAGTATCACCCCTTCACTGATTTCTATAAGTATCACCCCTTCACTGATTTCTATAAGTATCACCCCTTCACTGATGTCTATAAGTATCACCCCTTCACTGATTTCTATAAGTATCACCCCTTCACTGATTTCTATAAGTATCACCCCTTCACTGATTTCTATAAGTATCACCTCTTCACTGATTTCTATAAGTATCACCCCTTCACTGATTTCTATAAGCATCACCCCTTCACTGATTTCTATAAGTATCACCCCTTCACTGATTTCTATAAGTATCACCCCTTCACTGATTTCTATAAGTATCACCTCTTCACTGATTTCTATAAGTATCACCTCTTCACTGATTTCTATAAGCATCACCCCTTCACTGATTTCTATAAGTATCACCTCTTCACTGATTTCTATAAGCATCACCCCTTCACTGATTTCTATAAGTATCACCTCTTCACTGATTTCTATAAGCATCACCCCTTCACTGATTTCTATAAGTATCACCCCTTCACTGATGTTTTTTTTAAAATCGCTTCACAGAGCGCTGCTTTTCTTTAGTGCATGTAAAATGTGAGTCGGCCATTTTTAATTTGTCCTTATGATGGCACCGTATTCATCTGTGCCGTGATGTCACGCGCGTAACGCGCTTGACACCCTTAACAACAATATTGACATGTTACAAGACAATGACAAGGTTGCTGTAATTTCTATAACACTTTTACAGTTTTCATTTGAAGCCCCTCAATAACTCATCTTTTTCCTAGTTATGGGCTTGCGTATGCGATTGAATACCGGTGTATTCTTACAACCAAAGATATTGATGGACAATTTCTCCAAGTATTGCCTAATCAAGAAGAGACGATGCATTTCTACAAACGAAGAGAGAAAAGAACAAGGTGGAAGGGAATATAGACGCGAAGAACGACAGAAAAGTATAGGAGCGAGGGCTACTGCAAAGGGAAATGGCAGGCCAACAGCGAATTTGATATTTAGGTTACATAAAATAGTTCCCAATTTGATGTTTGTACGGGAATTTACAGGGGAGATTAATTGGCAAATGTATGCACGCGCATGAACATCCGGTCGATGGGTGGGTTGTGGCAAATGAGATCACAGGGGGAGGGGGTGTGTGTGTGTGTGCGTGTGTGTGTGTGTGTCGGTGTGTGTGTATGTGTGGGGGTGGGGGGGGGGGGGGGTTGGGGTAGATGATGTTCTGTCACTGAGAATATCATTATGTGCCATGCCGACAAGCGAGGGCGAATAATGTTAGCTATCTTACACGATCACTAGAGTCTAAGGGACGCAGAGGTGTTTCCAAGGCACCAGGGCCGGATTATATACTGGCCAAGACCTAGTTATATACTGGCCAAGACCTATTGACGCGTTCTCGTCGAGCGCCCTGGGCAACAGGTCCCTTCGGGGTCCTGGCTAAAGTCAGTAGGATCGCCGATTCCTCCGAAGTCGGAGAGTGTCTGCCTGTACGGCGAGGTACCACCAGTCTGCACACCAATAAGCCAGACATGGGACAACGGATACTCACGCAAACCTCAGGTCCTGTATAACATCACACTGATGTTGGACAACAGGATGCCTTCATCCGACATACAGGACTTGGCGTTGGAGCTCAAGCCAACGAACACAAGCAAGCAAGCAATCTAGAGTCTAAGTTTAGGGCTGTCTTCTTGTGATTATAGCATTTAAGATGTCTCACGGAGATCAGCGTAGCCGAATGGATAAGATCGCGCGTTCTTTAACATCTGGTGTGCTGATACCGTTTGAACTCCCACACCTGAAAGTTCTGAAAGTTGGGACTAAAATTTTGACTTCTCGTCCTTGACTTGGGGACGTAAAGTACCACTGAAGTCGGAGTGGGGATTCGCCTGATGGCGAAGGACTCTGGTTATAGGGAAAGCTAACATCGACAGGCAAAAATCAGTCAATTGTACTAGAAGTAGTGTGTGTGGATTACGCTTGCGTTCAAAGCGAGCTAGCACCCTAAAAAAAAAAATTAAACAAAAAAAGTCTCACGAAAGACCACAAAATGATACATGCCGTTGGAGTTTGCGAAATGTGCAGAAGCATGATCGCCGACGCCAATCACAAGGCAGTTGATGGTGATGGTGGTTTGTTTCTGTTTCTTTTGTCTTTTCCCCATGAAGTTTGTCTGTTGTCACAAAGTTATGACGCTTATTTCCACTCATTACATGCTGAACTATTTTTGACTTTGTTAGTTCATTTTCGCCTGCGATGTGGCGAATGTGTCACGAGCGCAAATCGTAATTCAGCATACCGCGTTCGAAACACAGCTGCGGGCCAGGTGGAAGCAGGGGTTTATTTATAGACTGCCTACATGGCCTCAAATTGTTCTCCAATTGACATTTCTGTGAAATATACGGTTTTATCGTCATTACCACCACTATCTTCCACTTTTGCCGTCAATCGCCGTGGGAGGAACAATTGGCGTTCCAGCGCCTGATGTGTGATACTAGATAGTGTCATTCCATGTAGATTGAACATTGTCTTTGATATCGTCAATCCATTTTCTTCTCGGGCGTCTTCTTGCCCTCGTAGCAGATCTTCTTTAATATAGCGCCATTGCTGGTAGTTGATTGTGTTGCATTCTACCGAAATTCACAAACATTTGATCTTCCGTCTTTCAATATACGTGGCACAATGTGTTGATCCCACTGTTTGATAATATCATTTCTTATTCATTCTCGATGGTTAAGTTGTCAACTCGCCTCAAGAATCTGATCTCACAGATGTTGATTTTCTGTAGTTGTTATTTGGATAATATCCACGTTTGACATTAATAGCATAGAGTTGGTGTGAATATGCTATTTATTATCTATCGTTATACGGACAAAATTATATCTGGATATTTAATTATGGGTGATAGTTGATATATAAGCGCATTTGATTTTTGACATCTGATTTCGATTGATGTCTATTCTGCCATCTTCTTGATCATACTCCTAGATATTTGAATTCTTTAACTTGTTTCAGAGATATGCAATATACTGTATGAAAGGAATCATCATTGGGGGACATCGCATCAATAACATTATGTATGCAGATGATACAGTGTTGATTGCAGACAGTGAGCAGGATCTGCAACATTTAGTAGATGCGATTGTTGCACACGGTGAACAACTTGAGTTAGAATTAAATTGTAAGAAGGCACAGGTTATTGTCGTCACTAAGAAGAAGGATATACCACAATTTCTCCCCCGATGTGTCTCCACCTTGCCGCGGTGGGGGAGCTTGAGTGTCCCACCGACCCCAAGCGCTGTGACAATGGATATAAACTATATATTGGACAGCTCTTGGGATATGGACCAGGCTAAGAGAGACACAACCTGCTGCTCTGCATGTAGACTGAGGATAGCAGTCAGATTTTAAACTCAAGCGCACGAAGAAACAAACTTGGCCCAGACACTTACACAAAAGCCTCCATCTGAGAGATGTAGCTGAACGCCTCTAAGCTGATACCGTTTGAACTCCCACACCTGATGAGTGAGCCGGGCCGAAAACTCACCTACTGAAATACGGAGGTGAGATACTGAGCAGGCTACATGCCCAGTTCAGATACCTGTCCGAAGGCTCTCAGCTGGGGGATTATGAGGGATCCCCGGATGAGAGGGCCGCCCGTTTCTCGCTCACTGCTGTACGGAGGTAAGGTGCTGAGACGGCAGCACATGTAGCCTACCTCGTGAGCGAGTACAAAAAGGTTGAAGAAGTGACCCAGTCGAATGAAATTCTACGAAAACTGACTGTATCTAACTCATAGAGAGTGTAGACAAAGGTGGAAAAACAAGGTGGAAAAATGTCTCAATAACACGAAATGGAACGCACGGCTAGCGAATCCATTGCGTAGTCCGAAGCGAAAGCTTACCTAGTGGATGTCGCCTGCAGACTGACCGTCCTGGTGTGTGATTAGCGACCGGTGGCAAGCGCGATGCCCAACACATGGAAGTGAGGAACTAAAGCAGCCATGAGCAGGACGAGGTAACTCCCGGGTGAGCCCAGTCTCAGAGCAATATGTGCCGGCTCTGCATTAATGGAAGCCGCCTTGGATTAGACCTTGGATAGGCCCATGGTCCTCTGCCCCTGCCTTCCCGTGAGGGTTAAACCGTGATGTCGATGATCGTTCTATCTTGACCAGCTGAGATGTGGGCGATATCACAACAATAAGTCTAACGTGCCTCGAAACCCGAGGAAGGCTAACCTCATTAAAAAATGCCTGCTGAAGTCGGAAGTGCCGTCCTACGAGCGGCAAACTAAAAATTGGCACTACGCATTTACGTCCGAGTGAAATGTCTCGTCCAAATGTCTCTCGTGCTAGGAACAGCTCTGAATACCTAGTTTCCGAATGCCGCGCTTGTTCGGAACAGCTCTGACTAGGTAGTTTTCCGAATGTCTGTCGTGCCTGGAACAGCTCTGACGGGCGCAACGATAAGCACATGTCCGAAAACTCGCTGAGTGGATACCGTCTGCAGACCTGTCTAGTTTGTGCGGGAACAGCCCGGGTCGAACGAAATGCCCAATATATTGAAGTGAGGAATTAAAGCAGCCATGAGCAGGACGTGACGATTCTCTCGGTGAGTCCAGCACCAGAGCACTATGTGTCGGCTCTGCAATTATGGAAGCCACCCAGGATGGCAGAAAATGCTATGGACTGTCCCTGCCTTCATTTGAGGGATGACCGTGAAGTCTTCGACTGTTCCAACTTGACCAGCTGGGAGGTGGACAGTACCACAAAAGTGAGAGTCTCCCAGGAATGCTAACCTGGTCAAAAATGCACGCTAAAAGTCGGATGCGTTGGCCTAAGGGTTTCGACCCAAGGGTGCCTAACCAGACACACCGCAATCACATCTGAAAAAACACTCCGGGGGAACGCAAAGAAGAAGAAGATACCACAATTTAATATACAAGTAAATGGGAATATTCTTAAACAATGGAATCGGTACAATTATCTCGGAACAGTCATAACATCTGATGGGAGATGATTTGAAGAGATTAGAACAAGAATGGCCATGGCGAAAAACATGTTAACCAATAAAATGTCATTTGCAAAAAAAGAGTGTTGAGGTGCTACATAGAACATGTGCTTTTGTGTAGATGTGAAGCGTGGACAATGAGGAGACAAGATGGAAAACATCTGATGGCTGTGGAAATATGGTTTCTGAGGAAAATGCAAAGAATACCATGGACAGACAGAAAAACCATTGACCAAGTTCTACAAGAAACAAATGAAAACCGTAAACTGATTAGAGAAATTATACATAGACAGTTACATTTTGTGTTTCACGTTATGAGAAGAAATAAATTGGAGAACTTGGTGACAACTGGCAAGATCGAGGGGAAGAGTACAAGGGGAGGGCAGAGAAGTAAATACCTGGATGATATGGTCGAGACAAGAACACTGAGCTGATCCACGACTCTAGTGATCGAGTGACATGGCAAAACATGACCGCCCACGCTTATTGGCATGACACATGATGATGATGAATATACTGTTTGTGCTTTCATTAATCGAATTCACAACGGAAAATACTTTTTTAAATTTAATGTGCAATTTTTCTTCTGCCAAGCGATGCCAACACAATTTTTCAAAACCTACAGTACACCACTCTCTACAATTATCCTCATCATTATCGTCAAGTGCCCTGCCAGCTGGCGTAGCGTTCATGTCTCTCCACAGATCTCGGTATTTTAGTGCTCTGATTTAATTCTGTTGATATTCCTCCATGTCACTGTCTCAGTCCATCCAGCATCATTTCTCCTAACTCTTTACCAAGTTAAATTCTATCAGTTTATAAACTCCGAGAACCTCATATTTCTCTCCTGGAGTTGCCACCAAGTCTCATATTGTAAAAGATGCAACTCTTTAGGGATTGTCTTAAATTTAAATTCACAGACGACAACAAACGACGCATCCAACTTGATACAATATCCGGAAATGCAAATTTCGTGTCGGATTCTCCAATGAACGTTGCCATTTCCATCCTTTGGTGTCTGCCTCCTTTCCACATATAAGTTAATCAGTCGAGAAATCTCCATGCGGGTATATGTTTTCCTTCTGTCTATTCTTGATAGCTTCTGTTATTCTGTTTTTCGTGACTACTGTTTTTATTTTACTCTTTCTTCAGTTGGTCTATTCAGTGGTTCTCAGCTTTATTATTCTCGATGTCCCACTTTCTGTGAGAAAGTGTAATTGAATGGAGTCAGATGGCGTTATGAAGAATTCTAATTCGCCGTTGGTATGCAGAATTCTAATTGGCCGTGGGTACATCCAATTGACCGTACGTATATCGAATTATAGTTGACCGTGCACATATCGAATTCTAGTTGACCATGCGTATATCGAATCTTAATTGACCGTGCGTGTATCGAATTCAGTTGATCGTGCATATATCGAATTCAGTTGACCGTGCAGATATAGAATTCTAATCGATCGTGCGTATATCGAATTCTATTAACTTGTTCCTCATGACTCCTATTTGGCTATCTCTCTGCACAGTCCAGTGGTACTCAACTTTAGTAGTCTCGATGTCACACTGTGGAAGTGTTCTTCGAGGGAGCCATATTCTAGTTTACCGTGCAAATGTAGAATTCTAGCTGACCTTGCTTATGTAGAATACTGGTTGACCGTGCATTATGTAGAATTCTACTTGACCATAGGTATATCGAATCCTAATTGACCGTGTGTATACCGAATTCTATTTGACCGTGCGTGTGATTCTATTATTTTGTTTCTCATGACTCCTATTTGGCTATCTCCCAGTCGCAGAATACAGTGGTAGTCAACTTTAGTTGTCTCGATGTCACACTGTGGAAGTGCTTTTCGGGGAAGCCATATTCTAGTAGGCCGTGTGTGTGTAGAATTCTAGTTGACCGTGGATATGTAGAATTCTAGTTGACCGTGCAGTATATAGAATTCTAATTGACCCTGGATATGTAGAATTCTAGTTGACCGTGCAGTATGTAGAATTCTAATTGACTGTGGATACGTAGAATTCTAGTTGACCGTGGATACGTAGAATTCAAGTTGACCGTGGATATGTAGAATTCTAGTTGACCTTGCAGTATGTAGAATTCTAGTTGACCGTGGATATGTAGAATTCTAGTTGACCTGCAGTATGTAGAATTCTAGTTGACCGTGCAATATGTAGAATTCTATTTGACCGTGGATATGTAGAATTCTATTTGACCGTGGATATGTAGAATTCTAGTTGACCGTGCAGTATATATAATTCTAGTTGACCGTGCATTATGTAGAATTCTATTTGACCGTGGATATGTAGAATTCTAGTTGACCTTGGATATGTAGAATTCTAGTTGAATATGGATATATATATATAATTCTAGTTGACCGTGGATATGTAGAATTCTAGTTGACAGTGGATATGTAGAGTTCTAGGTGACCGTGCAGTATATAGAATTCTAGTTGACCGTGGATATGTAGAATTCTAGTTGACCGTGCAGTACGTAGAATTCTGGTTAACCGTTTAGTATGTAGAATTCTAGTTGACCGTGCAGTATGTAGAATTCTAGTTGACAATGGATATGTAGAATTCTAGTTGACCGTGCAGTACGTAGAATTCTATTTGACCGTGGATATGTAGAATTCTAGTTGACCTTGGATATGTAGAATTCTAGTTGAATATGGATATATATATATATATATATATAATTCTAGTTGACCGTGGATGTGTAGAATTCTAGTTGACAGTGGATATGTAGAGTTCTAGGTGACCGTGCAGTATATAGAATTCTAGTTGACCGTGGATATGTAGAATTCTAGTTGACCGTGCAGTACGTAGAATTCTAGTTGACCGTTTAGTATGTAGAATTCTAGTTGACCGTGCAGTATGTAGAATTCTAGTTGACAATGGATATGTAGAATTCTAGTTGACCGTGCAGTACGTAGAATTCTAGTTGACCGTGGATATGTAGAATTCTAGTTGACCGTGGATATGTAGAATTCTAGCTGACCGTAAATATGCAGAATTCTAGTTGACCGTTGGTATGCAGAATTCTAATTGACCGTCGATATGTAGAATTCTAGTTGACCGTGGATATGTAGAATTCTAGTTGACCGTGAATCTGTTGATGTCTATATGACCGTGGATATGTAGAATTCTAGTTTACCGTGGATAAGTAGGATTCTAGTTGACTGTGGATATGTAGAATTCTAGTTGACCATGGGTATGTATAATTCTAGTTGACCGTGGACATGTAGATTTCTAGTTGACCGTTAATATGTAGAATTCTAGTTGACCGGGCAGTATATAGAATTCCAGTTGACCGTAGATATGTATAATTATAGTTGACCATGGATATGTAAAATTATAGTTGACCATGGATATGTAGAATTTTAGTTGCCCATGGATTTGTAGAATTCTAGTTGACCATGGATATGTAGAATTATAGTTGACCGTGGATATGTAGAATTCTAGTTGACTATGGATATACATAATTCTAGTTGACCATGGATATGTAGAATTCTAGTTGACCGTGCAGTATGTAGAATTCTAGTTGACCGTGGATATGTAGAATTCCAGTTGACCGTGGATATGTAGAATTCTAGTTGACCTTGCAGTATGTAGAATTCTAGTTGACCGTCCAGTATGTAGAATTCTAGTTGACCGTGGATATGTAGAATTCCAGTTGACCCTGGATATGTAGAATTCTAGTTGACCTTGCAGTATGTAGAATTCTAGTTGACCATGTATATGTAGAATTCTAGTTGATCGTGAAGTATGTAGAATTCTAGTTGACCGTGCAGTATGTAGAATTCTAGTTGACCGTGGATATGTAGAATTCTAGTTGACCGTGGATATGTAGAATTCTATTTGACCGTGCGTGTGATTCTATTATTTTGTTTCTCTTGACTCTCAGTCTCAGAATCCTGTGGTAGTCAACTTTAGTTGTCTCGATGTCACACTGTGGAAGTGCTCTGCGGGGAAGCCATACTCTAGTAGGTCGTGTGTGTGTGTGTGTGTGTGTGTGGTGTGTGGTGTGTGGTGTGTGGTGTGGTGTGTGTTGTGTGTGTGTGTGTGTGTGTGTGTGTGTGTGTGTGTGTGTGTGTGTGTGTGTGGAATTCTAGGTTACCGTGGATATGTGGAATTCTAGTTGACCGTGGATATGTAGAATTCTAGTTGACCGTCGACATGTAGAATTCTAGTTGACCGTGCGAATGTCGATTTTATTAAAAATACCAAAAAGGTGATGGATTGACTGAGACGTCAAGTAAAGGATACACCACTAACTTATTGTAAATGATGTGAAACGTAGAAGACTAGACCGGCCCATGTACCTAAATCTTGAACCTGTTCGGAATCAATTTTGCTCGTTTATGACATTTGAAAGGGCAAACAAGCTTAGCACATTTACGCCTACCAACAAAGGGCGAGAACTCAACATTTGAGCCAGGTTGGTGTACAGACGTGAGTAATCTATTACCTCTTGTTCGGCGGTCTTAAATGATGCGAATTCTTCGGACTCCCGCAGTGTCCACAATATTTGAATGCCTGTTAGACATCTGCGTGGTAATTTGCAATGCACACTCATTTGCTGTAGGCAAATGTCGCCCTCAAACATTCTTCGCGCATGTGAAACAGATGTGTGTGAAAGAGAGCGAGCGAGCGAGCGAGCTGAGAGCGAACGGCGCTAGCGAGCGAGATGAGAGAGAGAGAGAGAGAGAGAGAGAGACGAGAGAGAGGAGAGAGATGAGAGAGAGAGAGAGAGGGCTGAAGTTAGCAGAGGGAAGGGGCAGGGAAGTTAAGTGAGGAGATACACTTTATGCCGGGCCTAAGGTCAATCGGTTCAAATCGGAGTTTCACGGCGTCGTGCAATTTTTCTCGAGAGACTCTGTGGAGTCGTCGCTGAAGCTACGGAGAGTTCGTTCTTTGTGTGACGCTTTCGGACTTCGGCAGGCCCCGCCCTGTTGAAGAGGACCGTTGGTAGGGATGGATTAAAACGCGTAATTGCCAATGTAACGTGTCGACCTTCTCGGATTGTAACCCCCAATCCCCTCCCCCCAACCCCCCCCGCCACGCCCTCTTCTATTACTGAATGTCTAACGTGTTAGATTAATCGGTACAACTATCTCGGTACAACTATCTCGGTACAACTATCTCGGTACAACTATCTCGGTACAACTATCTCAGCACAATTATCTCGGTACAACTATCTCGGTACAACTATCTCGGTACAACTATCTCAGCACAATTATCTCGGTACAACTATCTCAGAGCAGTCCTAACATCTGATGGGAGATGCCTTGAAGAGATTAGAACAAGAATCGTTATGGGAAAGATTTCTTTTTGCAAGGTGGAAAACATACTGACCAATAAACAGATGTCACATTCAACGAGAAAAAGAGTGTTGAAGTGCCACATAGAGTCTGTACTTTTGTATGTATATGAAACGAGGACAATGAGCAAACAAGCTGAAAAACATAATGGCAGTGGAAATGTTATTTCTGGGGACGATGTAAAGAATACTATGAACAGTGCGGTAGATTTTCTCAGTGTGATGGAAGTCTTCGAAGTGCCGCCCCTTAGAGATGTTTAATTGTTGGGTGGTTTAAATTGTATTTTGATTTCGCTACTTATGCTGCCCGTTACGGTGCCCCCTGATTCGACCGTCTCTCTATATCATAGCACGGCGCAGCCCTGAGTCAAAACAACCAATGAGCATGTCCTACAAGAAACTGAAAACCATAAACTGATTACAGAAATTAGACAGACGGTCAAAATGTTTCGGGCACTTTATGAGAAGTAATAAACTAGACAACTGGTGAAAAATGGCAAGATTGAGAGGAAGACAAGGGGACAGCAGAGAAGTAAATATCTAGATGGATTAGCTTCGTGGCATGGTCGAGACAAGAACACAGAGCTTATCCGCGACTCTGGTGGTCGCATGAGATGGCGAAACATGACCGCCTCGCTTATCACCATGGCGCCTGATAATGATGAACTTGTTACCCACACACTCGCGGATTTCCTAAATGTTGTGTGTAACTTGCTGTAGGCACACCTTAGTTTGCAGCTGTCGCCAGCACTCGGTCTGGGAAATCCCGATTGAGATTGTAAGATTGTGTGATGGAGAAAAGAGCGTCACGGAGCGATGAGATGTTGATGGAGCTGAGAGCGTCACGGGACGGTAAGATTTACAACAATTTTACTCACCAATAAAAAAGCTAACAGTGAGGGAAAGAGTCTTCAAGTGCTCAACAAAAACAATACCGTTGTATTCGTGTTGTATTATCTTTCGCTTGCCTTGAACTATAGCGTAGTCCATACAAGTGACACCATCACTACTTGTAGTGCACTGGACTAGTGTTTGAGTGTGGGCCAGACTTCCCTATTACTTGTGTCCCTCGCCATCAGGCGAACCAACTCCGACTTCCGAGGTACTTGAAATTGTGAAAGCGTATGTGGTGACAAAAGTTGACAATAAGCGGGAAAGCTGAGAAACGTCTACGAGCAGTGGAAATGTGATTTCTGAGAAAAATACAATGAATATCATGGACGAACTGAAACACGAATGAAGCAGTTCGACAAGAAACAAATGAAAATTATACATTTGTTAGAGAAATTAGACGGAGGCAGTCAAATTGTTTTGGGCTGTTATGAGGAGAAGGAAACTTGAAAACACGTCACAAATTGCAACACTAGGTAGATTTTAAAAGTACATTAAGAGCCATCACCCTCTTCTCGGCCTTTTGGCTAAGATTTTTGGTTCAGTCGCCTGCTACTGAACTGTGGGCTTGGAGGAACACTGTGAGCTGTGAATTTCAGTGTGGAGTTGCTTTTACATCTGTCCGTGGTTGTTTGTAGCGTGAACTGCATGTTCAGAAAAATGGTAGATGAACTAACTGGGCTGCAGTAATGTGTGGTTGCTGGTTTTCTAGTGACTGCCGCTTCCTACGACGATGAACTGTATTTTTCGTGTCGGATTATTTGTGTTGGCATTCTGGCCGCGGCATTATGCATAGTAAATCTGTGCGGGCTGTTGGTTTGTCGAGACTCCTGTCTGTTCCACTTTTCCCATGGGGCCGTGAGGAGCATTCTGTGAGATATTCACTGGCACAGGAAGGGAGCATAATAGGGCTACCCTTTGCGTGAAGTTGGAACCGCGACTAACTAACTTGGCTAAGATCGAAGCGTAATCAAGCACACTTTAATCTGGCTTTGGCCACATTAGAGACGGTCAATCAACACACAGGGACTTTGTGGGGCTCCTCTTGCTCCTGCGGAACACCGAGTGCTATAAATTATTTTTTTTTAAAATAAAATGATGGGAAAATAGCAAGAGGAAGTCAAAAATCCATTTCTGAATGACTTGGTCAGATTATGAGACAAGAATACTGACCTGTTCCGTGACTTTGGTGATTGTGTGAGATAGCGAGCCATGACACTCGTGATTATCGACACGGTACTATATGATGATTACAGATGGTGGGGCGATGCTGGGAGGTTAAGGTGGCTACCTCAAGATAAGAAACCACAGGGTTCGAAATGCGCACCAAAGTCTGCTACTCTGACCATTGATGTGCATAACTAGGGAGTGATGCCCTCGGGAAGAGGAATGAAGAGGAGGAAAGAGAATATCGAGGATGAATTCACAAAAGCGCACGGCAGTTGCAGACATTTCACCACTTTGATATCAGCTGTCCCTTGAACCCCAAAACAAGAAAACTATTTGCAGACTGCTTGATAACAGCTAGATGGGCGAAAAGATCTCAGGGTCGGCCTCAACGATGGTACAAAGATTGTATAAGCGGGACATGATTATACAGGCATTGGTAGTGCACAGTGGGAACAAGTCGCCGCTGAACGTGTTGCATGGAGGGCAAATATCAGAAATGGAATAAAGACAAAGAAGACAATGATTGTTGGTAGGTCATTTGATAGGTTATACACTGAGCGCATAAAACGTCAGATGGTGCATGATGGTGAAAATGACCATGTTCTCATATGCAGTCATTGTGGATGAACATTTACCGCGTGAATTGGTCTGATCAGTCACATTCGCTACTCCATGGATTGTAGTTATACCTGCCAGTCTGCCGAATTTCTCTTCTTCCCTTTCTCCCTCCCTCTTCTCTCCTTCCCTCACCCCCTTTCATCCCGCAATCCCTTGTTTCGTTCCTCCCTCCCTCACATTATTATGTCCTATTCATCCCTACTTTCCTTCCCACTTCCTCTCTTTATTCCTTCCTATTCCTTGCTTTATTCCTTCCTCCTCTTCCTCCTTCCCTCCTTCCTCCTCCCTCCCTACCTCCCTACCGCCCTTTCCCGTCCTTCCTTCCTTCCCAGATTCCTTCCTTCCTTCATTCCTTCCTTCCGTCCACCATTGACTTGAAAGTTCCTTTCTATAGTGACTTCCTCAACAATTTATGAACTGACAAACTATCTTCTGTCAAGACAACAAGGTGCCAGCTGATAATGATAATTATGATGTAAACTATAACGTCGGTGTTTTTAAAATCAGATGTGATTTTTTTTTTTTTTGGGGCCCCTTTCTTAAAAAAAATTGGGGGGAAAGGACGGGGACAATTGGGTTTTAGCGGGAAAGGGGGCTTTTCCCCAAAA
>JACEFZ010008800.1:0-28236 GCA_014155875.1 Cepaea nemoralis
AATCCCCGAAAACCTCAACAAACAAAGGGCCAAGGACAACATTTCCCAGAATTGCAGGAAGAAGCCACCTCCACACACAGCGGCCTGTTTGACCAACCGAAAAGAGAAAAAAGTGAGCACTGGTGAAAAGTCCAAGCAGACACCTCATCAAGACACATCATCTCGTATTCCGGTTGTGGAATCCATCATGCTAAATGGATTCAAAACGACCTGTCTATATGATACTGGATTATCGTATGACTGTGTTGTTTCATCATCCTTAGTTCACCCTGAACAAGTGACAGAGGAAATAGTGGAATTACAGGGACCACTGAAGAGTTCAACAAATATGTCTCTTCCAGTGGCAAAAGTGAGCATAGCCTCGCGGTATGTCACCGGGACGATCAAGGCGGCAATCTTGGACGATCCGATATATCCCGTAATCCTCGGCTGTAGATATATTGTTCTAGGAGAACCTGTTCAATCCTGTGGCGATGGCGACAATGCCCACTCGATCCCAGTCGAAAAAGACTCCAGAAACAACTACGCCAATCCCTCGAACGGAGGAACTGAAGAGGGCACAGGAAGCCGACAGCACCTTGGAACCCTGCTTCAGAAAACTGCCAAAATCACATTTACCTCTACGTAAAGGTGATCTGTTCATGAAGTCAGCACTTCTTTACAGAAAAGCAGGACGAGCTGGACAAGAGTTTAATCAACTTGTTGTACCAACTCCATACAGGACTCAGATCTTGGAAATGGGTCATAATCTACCATTCAGTGGGCATATGGGTATCAACGCTACTACACAGCGGATTGCAACTCACTACTTTTGGCCAGGGATGAACTCAGACATACAACGGTTTGTAAAATCATGCCCACAGTGTCAGAAAGTATCACCAAAACACCGGACACCACCGGCAATGTTGGGTGAATCGCCTATCACTGGAATTCCATTTGAGAAAGTGGCGGTAGACATAATCGGACCTCTCTCAGCAACGAAGAGGCGAAACCGATTCATATTAACGCTTGTGGACACAACAACCATGTGGGCCGAAGCAGTTCCTATGACCAGCTGTGACTCCAAACACGTCGCTGATGCATTAATAGGAATATTCACACGTCTAGGATTCCCACAAAGGATCTTGACGGACAACGGTTCACAGTTTCGTGGTAAGCTCATGGAAGAGACCTTCAGACTTTTTCATGCACGCCATATCTTCAGTTCACCATATCACCCTCAGTCGAATGGACTTGTGGAAAGGTGGAACGGTACCTTGATAGTATCCTGCGCAAAATTGCCCAGGAGAAGACAGAGGATTGGGACTTGTATTTACCCGCAGCTTTATTCGCTTACAGGGAGGTACCCCATCACTCAACAGGTTTTACTCCAGCCACACTGTTGTTTGGACGACCGATCAAAGGACCACTTGAGGCGTTACTTCGAACCTGGACCGATAATACTACAGATGATACAGTCGTGACTGCATCTGAATATGTTGCCGAGTTGAAAAATCGTTTACAACACAGTTGGAAACAAGCGAATGTCAATCTACGTCAAGCCAGACGAAGAATTGCTCGTAATTTCAACCGCAAGGCAAAGGATAGAGAGTTAGAGGTAGGAGAGAAGGTGATGTTGCTGCTTCCAACCAGTCAGAATAAGCTGCAAATAGGATGGAGAGGACCTTATGTAGTGACGGAGAAGATCTCACGTACCAACTACAGAATTTCAGTCAAAGGCAAGATGAAAGTATTTCACATAAACCTCTTGAAGAAATATCATGAAAGACCCTCAACCACCGAACCTGCACATCTGATGGCCATGAGTGTGGCTACTGAAGTCGAAGAAGGATCAACAATGGGAGTCGAGTACCCACTGCAAGCCAAAGAGACCTTTAAGGATGTGGAAATCAATCCCAACTTAACAAAGGATCAGCAAAAGCAGATTAGGGAACTTATGGTCAAATATGCAGAAGTACTTACTGATAAGCCAGGAAGAACTGATTTGGAGGAATTTGACATGAAGTTAAATGACACAGTGCCTGTGCGAGTCAAGACTTACCCAGTTCCTTATGCAAAGCAAAAGACTTTAGAGGAAGAAATACAACAGCTGCTCACCGCAGGAATAATCTCACCATCTGAATCACCTTACAGTGCTAGCGTCGTTTTATTGAGAAAGCCAAGTGGAGAACATAGATTGTGCATCGATTATCGACAACTCAATGCTATTACTGAATTCCAAGCAGAACCTCTGCCTGATCAGAATAAACTCTTCACAGCACTCAACCGAGCTAAGTACTTTACTAGGATTGATCTCAGTAAGGGATATTATCAGATTCCTGTAAAACCGGAAGTTAGACCATGGTTAGCTTTCAGCACGCCTGGAGGACACTATGAGTTCAACGTTCTTCCATTCGGATTAAGTAATGCTCCCAGCGTTTTCACACGTATGATGAGAAAATTACTTGACCCACTACAGCATCCAGACATCAGTCACTTCATGGATGACATCCTGATCGCAACTGAAACATTTGAAGAGCATGTAAAAACACTTCATCTTTTGTTCAGGCGCCTCAGAGAAACTGGATTGACGGCTAGACCAAAGAAGTGTCAAATAGGATTCCAAGAATTGGACTTTCTAGGTCATAAGATATCTCATGGACTGATAACTCCACAAGAGGGAAATGTGGACAAACTCCAGAGAGCACCTCGTCCAAAAACAAAGAAGGATGTAAGATCATTTGTATCCTTATGTGGATTCTATCAAAGATACATCAAGGACTTCAACACTCTGTCAGCACCTTTAACGGATCTTACCAAAAAGGGGAACCCAGAGAAAGTCAATTGGACAGCTGACTGTGAGAGAGCTTTCACAGCACTAAAGCAGGCATTAACTGCTCATCCAGTCTTACATCTACCAGACCTCGACCAACCATTCGTGCTGCGCACCGATGCCAGTAACATAGGAATTGGGGCAACGTTGTTGCAGAGAAAGGGAGATGTACCATCAGAGCTATTCCCTGTAGCCTACGCTAGCAGGAAATTAAATGCAGCAGAAAGAAATTACAGTACTATCGAGAGAGAATGTCTTGCGCTCGTATGGAGTGTACAGAAGTTTCAAGCATACCTATATGGCAAACACTTCACAGTGCAATGTGACCATCAACCACTCATGTTTCTCGCAGCATCAAAGACTCTGAATGCCCGACTTATGAGGTGGTCGCTGCTTCTTCAACCCTACTCGTTCCAGGTTGAATACGTTCCTGGGAAGATGAATGTGGGAGCGGACTTCCTGAGTCGACACCCAGTGCCTGATGAACCAGGTCAATCAGATGTAGAAGAGAATACAGGGGAGAAAAACAAAGGACACATTTGATAACTGAAAATGTTGGAAACATAGTTCCATACCATAGAACAATCTGGAGTGGGGCCATGTGGCATAATGCTAACCACCATTATTCATTTACCAAAACATACACGCAGGAGAGAGAATTAAAAATATCGCAATTGAATTTTCAGACGCAAAACCGAAACTAAACTTGGACAAACGGACGCGAAAGTGAAACTAAAAGATCGACGGATGACGTTAATTCTTAGAATTGTTTGATTTCTCGGAATCATTTCATCAGCCAAAAAGCGCAGTAGTTCATTGGATAGAAACTACACGTGACACTCCTCCGCTAAGAAGCCCGCAGGAGATTATGTTAATTGCGCACTTCTTCTACAGCCCTCTTGATGAGAAGACGCAAAAACTGGTGTGACCAAATTTTCATTTAAAGGACAGCAGAATGTCTGAATCTGAGGTAGGCTTGTGAATCCTTAGATTAAAACTGATGCCCAGATATACCAAGTGTAAAGTGATGGTATCCAGTGTTTGTGAAGTCAATTGAAATGTATTATTTTAAATTAAAACCTCCGAAGGGTAAAATGTTTGACTGTAGATTCTGACGACGCAAAGCCGTTCCCGGGCAACTGACAATCTACTACTCTCTTTGAATACTGCAATCTCTGATATTCTTAAAGATAGTTATTAACTTTAAGAAGTGCATAATAATAATATTATTAATAATAATCATGGTAATAATACTATATTCTATTCTAGACAACTGTGCGAAGTGATGATTCTATTCTAAAACAATCTTGTGCATTTCTGCAGAAACACTGCTTAAATTACTATCACTATCGACAGCTCATAAGACAGTTTGTGTACTAGAAAAAGTGCCTCGTTTAAAACAGACTTATCTATGCCTATTTACAATCTAGAGAGCTGGAAAATAGATCATACTTTTCCTTTATCCTTCATCTATTGAATAAATAGGGTTTGATGGAATAAATATTTATATTTATGTCATGTCAGATTTTACTCAGATAAGGGCACTCATGAACTGCATTACATCAGAAAAGTTATGCTTTGCGGAACACCATCACCAGCAGTGGACTGAACCCACTACTCAACATAACTTTAAACACAACACTACACCACCCAACACTCAACATCACAACAATAACAGGTAATGGGGGAAGAGTTATTATACACAGAAGAAGGAAATGTTGGTTAATTGGGAAAACAGAGAATCATTTATACACACTACAAACCCAATGGAGTGATAGAAATGTTATAAATGTATGTCATTTATTCATATGCATTTTGACACCTCCTCACTCTTGTCACTGTCTTACTGTGCACGTCTCACTGACCCCAAGTCCTATGAGAACTTACATACAGCAGGAACCAGCTGATACCAGGCCTACACAGTGTGATAAACTCTGACCACCCCAAATTAACCCAACACTAGATTAGAGAGAAAAGAGGAGGGGGGGGGGGGGACTAGTTCCTACTTCAGGAATTTAGATTCTTCCGACCTACTTCTTATTTTTGTATTGAAAAGAATGTACATATGTATTCGACTATTACACAGTGAAATCTTGGTGGCTACATACCAACAACCACCTGGCCAAACCAACCACCTGGCCAAACCAACCCAGACCAGAGAGAGAGAGAGATGACCGTGAGATGGAAGATGACTAAGCCATGAGCAAAGTATGGGAAGCTTTTCAGAGACGCTGCACGGGCAGACCTGAAGTGGATCCATCAGACAATGGACCGAAGCTATCCTAATCTTTCCAGCACAGGTTTATTTCTATAACAAGAACACCCCACACCATTTCAGGAACAGATTCCTAATTTTATGAATTAACATCACCACACTCATATGTACACCATTTGAATGTTTACAATGTTCTCCAGAAATGTTGACATTGATGTTATTTATGACGACTGTAACTTGGGTCTATAGGCCAATTTCTATGTTCTCCTATGTAAACCACTGTGGAAAATGTATTTAAAAGGCCAGAGGACACAGGCCAGTCAATAAATTGATGAACTGTTCAATGACCTTATGTGATTTGTGAGTCAAACCTATCTGTGATTCTCCATCGTGTGTGTACAACATGTGTCAATGTCTACTGAGAATTGTCAACTGTGTATCACATGTGTCAATGTCTACAGAGATTTGTCAACTGTGTACAACATGTGTCAATGTCTACTGAGATTTGTCAATTGTTTAATTGTTAACACAAATCCACTCATGAGAAATTACTAAAATTGAGGAGACAAGACTCTAGATCTATCAACTGCTCATCATCCATGCTTTCTTAACATAAATCAGGCTGAGAGAATTCTCCAGACTTTTCCTCAGAATTTATAAATAAAAGGGGGGCTCAAGAGCTAAAGAAATCCTTGGAGAGGGGCAGAGTCTCATTTAGTATTTACTATTCCCACCAGGACCATAATCTATATCTCCTAGACTAAATTAATAAGACGACGCTTGCAGATAACTCGAGGGTCATATTCTGGGGTTATTGAAGACAGAAGAGGATGGGGCCCAACTTCTTTGGTTAGAAAAGGGGCATGCACTAAAGTGATTTCCCAGTCCATTCAGAATATATGACACTGGTCAAGGTGGTTAAAAGCGAAAAATGGGCAGAGGTGTGTCAAAGAGTAAGCACAGACAAGTCACTGAAATTGTTCTGGCGACTACATAAAAGCATGAGAGGTGTAGTCAAGAATAAGAGCATTTCTGACTTCCAAGGTGCTGACCTCATCTGGCAGAGGACTGACGAGGACAAGGGCAAAGCCCTCTTTGAACACTATCTTGAGCAGAGCAACCAGACAGACATGGGAGGCCGAAATCTGGCCAAGGAGGTCACTTCAGACAGATGCAAGGCCCAGAACACTTCGGATGAAGACACAGTGACAGTGAAAGAAATCAAGGCTGTGCTTCGACGATCAAAAAACAGTGCTCCAGGTCCTGATGGCATAAGATACGACGACATAAATAGGTGTACCGACAATGAGCTAGAGAAACTAGCAGACATGTACAACAACAGTATAGGGAGTGCTAGCATCAAGGAGGAATGGTTACACAGCTATCTGATCCCCTTGCCGAAGCCTGACAAAGACCACAAAAAATTCAGGGATATCGAATTATAACCATGCAGAATACAATAGGCAAGCTGCTGGAGAAGGTAATTGCCAGGAAAATATCAAGCGAACTAGAGAGGCAAGGTGTTTTCCCACCTACCCTGGGTGGGTAACGTCCAAAAAGAGAAACCTGGACCAATGCAGCAGTCTTTGCCCATGATGTCTATGAAGGTTTCCACTCAGGCACTGAAACCTTTGCTGCAGCGATTGATCTTGAGGACGCATACAACAGAGTACCACTGGATTTTTTAATGTTTCAGCTTCTTGAACTAAACGTAAGTCCATTCCTCCTTAGTTGGATCGCTGCAGCCCTCTTCCAACGGAAAGTAGTTTTTAGATGTGGCAGTTGGACTTCGGAACCAACAACAATATATCCTGGCCTACCACAGGGATCACCATTATCTCCGGTACTGTTCAACGCCTACACAGTGAGAATCACCAGTGAGCAGATCACTGGACCTGGCAGGACATTGTCATATGCCGATGATGGTTTAGTGTATCGTCAGGGTAAGGATAGAGAGGAGGTTGCTGTGGATCTACAAACCGAACTCAATCGCATAAGTACTTGGTGTGATGAAGCTGTGGCAATGGTCAACCCAACAAAGGCAACAGTGACTTGGTTCTCGTTGAATAATCATATTGTCAACAGTCCAACACCAACTGTAATCCTGTGTTCAGAGACGGTGGAAAGAACGCAGGCAATGAATTACCAGGGGATACGGTTTGATCGAAGCCTTGCTTATAATGTGCACATAGACCAGGTGATAACAAAGGCCAAGCGGGGTTTGGCAGCGATGCGGGTGATGGCGGCAGCAAACTGTGAGCAGCGCCATCTATGTCTTCTGTACGAGGGGCTGGTCATGTCTGTTTTAGAGTATGCAATGGCAATCCTGACTCTCAGCCATAAGCAGATAGAAAGGATGGAAAGGATACAGAATGAAGCTATGCGCATTATTCTTGGATGTACAAGAGATACAGCATGCAGGGCGATGCGCTACCTTCTTGATTTTCCAACCATTGAAGAGAGAATACAAGTTTGCAGGGCACGCGCCTACCTCAGAATTAACGCAAACACACAACATCCACTGCATTGTGAAATTAGGAAGGTGAAGGGCAGCAGGTTAAAAAGAGGACGGTCGTGGATGGGTCAAGCCGAAGACATTCTTCAACAGGTGTGTTCACTTGAGGACTTAGAACATGGTGAGGAGTGGGTGCAAGTGCCAACAGACTTCTGCACATCCTTTTCAGTTTGCATCCAACTAGATCGAAAATGCAGACAAGAAAATCCGGCTGCTGTTGAGGCTGAAGTACAAGCGCTGATTTTCGAGAATTCGCTAGACGGTGACGCGGTCATCTATACAGATGGGTAGGTCGTCCGACATGTGAGAAGCTCATGGGCCTTTACAGCTCGGTCCGGAGGGAGAATTGTGAAGGAGGACTCTGGTGCTTTCACTGAAACCACAAGTAGCCTGACCATGGAAGTCATGGCAGTAAGTAAAGCAATAACATGGCTCGAGACACAGACATCCACTAGGGCTTGTTTCCTTAGCGACTCAATGAACATGATCAAGAGGATAGAGGAGGGGTCGATCCGAAGAGAATGGTTGCTGCCTCTGAAGCGGTCTCGGCTGGCACAGATTAGTTTCATCTTCGTGCCAGGGCATGCGGGAGTACAAGGAAATGAGCGGGCTGACAAGCTCGCAGGTGAGGCTACTGTGGAGGGCGGACGCGCCATGGACCAGGCTGACATTCTGAATGCTCTACGAGAAGTGAGACTTTTGCGAGAACCGAGTGATGACTGTGAATCTACAACAATGGCCAGACTGTGAGAGCAGCAAATTAAAAGAGGGGTGGCCAAACAAGAACACAGGAAGCCAAAGAAGATTGATAAACCAACACAGAACTGGCGTCGTTAGCCGCTACACGCTGCGGGATTTGCTGAGGAGGGGATCCGAGCACTTATGGACTGAATGGTTCGATGTGCAACGAGGATGATCTGTCGACTAACTAACTAACTAACTATAAACATATTATTCGTGTCAGAGTCCGAAAAGGGTATAGTGATGCAGTGACATCGTTACGCCCGCCAGGCGACTTAGCTCCCAGTAGGGACGCAGTAACTTCGTTACGCCGCCAGGCGAATAGTAGTTACCGGCCTGCAAGACTGCTGGCTGACAAGCGACCAGCGGTCAAGCAAGGACGACGCTAAACGCACACATGCCTCGTGACGTCACCTGAGGTGGGAGGCAAGTTGCGAACTAGCGGCAGACAGCTCTGGGACACGGACGTGGACGGACGCAAGATAGAGAGAAAGGCGTTGTGTGGTTTCTGTGCTGAAAGTCGAGTTTCTAGACATCTTGAGAGTGAGACGTGTGAGCTGTATTGTGGATGTAAGTGTATTGAAGTATCCAGTATATATTGTTGTGATCATCGTTCTGTATTTAATATGTGAATAAATCCATTGAACGGTGTGTCGTTGAGTCTTACGTCAAATCACGTTGTACTTGTACTGTCTCACACCTGTTAGGTTAGCGAGCCAAGTTTTAAGACCCTGACATGTGTGAACGTGGTGGCATTCGTCCGGCTTTGAAATGAACGTGTTTATGTGATTAACGATTTAAAACTAGAGTTTGTAAACTTAAAATTTTTGTCAAAGTTTATAGTACATGTAAATGTGATCGTTGAAGGCTCATTTTGATTATTAACTACATTGTTTAAACATGTGTAAGACTATTTGTAAACGTACAGTGCATACATATTGTTTGATCTTGTAAGCGTGTAAAACATTTGTGATTTGTGAAACTTGTCACCGTTTTGACCGTGTCGACATTGTGATCTTGGCGCCATTTTGACCTTGTCGCCATCTTGTAAACTTGATGTCTATTTCCTTACTGAATGTCATCTTGATGTAAGTGATGTGTCATCAATGTTGTAGAGTGTTAACATACATGTAGATTGTCTTTGTGCATTGAGTTGTGAAAAGTAGAAAGTTCTTGGAAAGAAAGTGACTTGTGTTTTGAAAAAAAAATTGTTGACGGACAAACTTACGACATACAATTATACTCAACGCCATACAAACCCAATCAATACTTAGTGACAAGCAGGCACACACCAACAAATAGACGCTAATTTATTTTCCTCCAAAAACAAAGCAGGTTTTTCCGTACCATCCGAAACCTTGCCGTAGAGGTCATTTGTGTTTCGAAGTAGCGACCCTACAGTTCCTAGCCCGATTTCCAACCGTTCTTCACCTCATCCAGGGCACTTGAGTATATTTTTCTTTTCATTTACTTTAAGGATGCAATTTTAGGCACGGATTGTCAATAGAAATCAATTGTAAACTGTTCATTACTAACCACTTATAACATATTTTGTGTGGCTGGTATTTCATTGACATTTTTCATCATGTCTTCATTAAATGATTTCATCGATATGGGGATAAAATTACAGTTGACAGGTGATGAATTAACAAAATGGAGTGAGAAGAAATACTCTGAATACCATGAACGCGAAGAAAGAGCGGCTGAAAGAACATTAAAGCAGGCAGAGATGGCTGCCAAGCAAGCAGAGGCTGCAACTGTAGCAAAGCAAGCCGAATTAGAACTGGCTGCAAAGACAAAGCAAGCTGAGATAGATAGTGAATTAAAGAAGGCAGAAATAGCAGCTCAGAGTAAGAGAGAAGAACTGGAGTTACAGTTGAAGATGAAACAACTCGACACTGAGACTGCCATTAACAAAGAGTCTAAGAAATCTGAGAGACTGGAGAAAGAAAACCAGTACAAGAAATATCAAGGTATTGTACGTAATTATACCTCGGGTGACTGCATCGCAGCCTTTACCCAAAATTTTGAAACTTTAATGGAACATTATCAGGTTCCACTGTCTGAATGGAATATTGTTTATATGAGGAGTTTGTCAGGGGAACCTCTTAAAGTCATTGAAACCATCCCCAAAGACCTCAGAAAAGATTACCATTATCTGAAATCTAAGATTATGGCACATTTTATGTTAGATGATGCAGGTTACAGAGAACAATTCAGTAAGTTGAGCATAAAACCGACTCAAACGTTCTCTGATTACCTCTGCTTAGTCCGAGATATATTCACCAAATGGACTTCAGCAGCTAAAATTGACAAAAATTATCAGAGATTAGAAGATCTGATCATTAGAGATAAAATTGTTTCATCGATTCCATCAGCATTTTCAAATTTTTGCAAGAGAATGAATGCACTAGTGTAGATGAGATTGAAAGACGTGGTTCGGCATATTACACAGCCAACAAACATTGTTTTGCCAGTGAAGCTACTGACATTAATTTTGTAGCAGCGGCTAACTATGACAAACCCTATAGTAGGCAGAAACCTCATAGGCCTACCTCTGAAAAATTTAACCACTGCAATTATTGTAAATTTTCACATCATCAGGGTGAGATGTGCGATAAAAACCCAGGATATCATACCTACCTACTAAACATGGTAAACAGACAAGATAAGGAGCGTAAATCCTTCAAAAGTTTGCGTAAATGTTTCCTCTGTAAGGCGTACGGACACCATCGGAAAGATTGTAAAGGCAGGCAAATGACTAACAAAGCAAATGCCGCCTTGTTTGATAGTTCGTCGTCTGATGAAGAACAGCCAGAGAAACATCCTGTGAACTCAGCACAGGCTTTTGACGTGTTTAGCGCAAACAAATGCTCTGTTTGTAACACCTTTTATGAAGATGGTATTTTAACATGCGGTCACGCCATCCCTATTGCCAATGAAGAAGCTAATTTGGTAGTAGATTCAAAAGGCAGGATAACCGTCCATCACGGATATGTGAATGGCAAGTCTGCTACAGTCCTTCGTGATACAGGCAGTTCACTTATTGGTCTGAAGAGAACGTTCATAATGCCTACAGACTATACAAGCAGGCACGTAACATGCAGAACATTCTCCGGCAATATTGAGAAATACCCATTAGCATGGGCATATATTGAAACACCTTTCCTCACTGGGAAAGTAAAGTGCGCTGCATTAACAAACCCAGTGTGTGATATAATTATTGGAAATTTACCAGAGGTGAATGATAAACCTCATGACATAACATCTCTGTGTATTGATGATAACATAACATCACCATCCAATGTCATCATTGATAATGTCACACCTCCTATTGAATGTATGGTAGCTAATGTAGCACTAAGTTCTCATGACATCATTGATAACATTGTTCCATCATCATCTGATATCATTGAATGTGTGAACGCAGTAACTAGATCTACTGCTAGAGTGCAAGATGAAATTAAACAAACTGAGGCTATACAAACGCTTAGCCCAGTATCACTACCTACTAACACCATGAAGGAAACGTTTGTAACAGCTCAGAAAGCTGATCCTTCATTATCAAAATACTTTAATCTGATCGGCCAAAAGCCAAAGGTAACCAAGAATGCAAAATGGCATTTTGCTGTGAAAAATGATATACTCACCAGGTATTACACCAGAGGTGACAACACCACAGAGCAAACTGTTTTGCCAACTACTTATCGCAAGCAAGCCTTACATCTTGCCCACGATATACCTCTTGCAGAGCATATGGCATACGTTAAGACCAGATCTAGATTATTGACACAGTTTCATTGGCCCAAATTTTGCAATGACATTAAAGAATATTGCAGAAGTTGTGACACCTGCCAGAAACTGGAAAAAAAAGGTAAACACCCACAGGCAAAGTTACAAGTCACTGACTTAGCCAGTCGACCTTTTAAAAAACTATCTGTTGACATAGTGGGCCCTCTTAATCATACAACCACTAGAGGGAATAAATATATTCTAACTGTCGTTGATCAATGTAGTCGCTGGCCAGAAGCTATTCCGCTAAAGAACATAACTGCCAATGATATAATGGAAGTTTTCTTCCATATATTTTCTAGGATAGGGTGTCCAGACACTATCCAATCTGATAGGGGCACTCAGTTTATTGCCGCATCTACTCAGGCTTTCACCAAAATGTTGGGAGTGAAGCAATGTTTCAATTCCCCGTACCATCCTCACAGTAGCGGAGTAATAGAAAAATTTAACGGGGATCTAAAGCACATGCTTGCAAAAGTAACGCAAGAGCACCCCAATAACTGGGATGTATATCTACCAGCTATTCTTTTTGCTTATCGCGAGGTACCACATTCTAGTACCTGTTTCTCTCCTTTTGAACTTATCTATGGTGCCAAACCACGTGGCCCATTGACTGTTTATCACCAAATGTTAACTGACTCTACTCCATTACTTAAACCCATATCATCATACGTATATGTTACATCATTGCGTGAAAGAATCATCAAATCCTGTATTATTGCAAAGAATGCACCAAAACTATCTGGTGCTACTTATAGGCAGTATGCTGACAAAGGTAACAGGACAATAACGTTGACACCTGGACAGGACGTTCTTCTGCTACTACCTAGTGACAGACACTTATTGACTGATTCTTGGCAGGGACCTTTTAAAGTGACAAGACAGATCTCACCTGTAGACTACGAAATCCTAATAAAAGACAAACACAAAATATTCCACATAAATATGCTAAGACCATACCACAACAGAGACAACGAACAAGACGATACGACAGCTTGTACAGTGATAATAGATCACGAAGATGACGATGCTAGTGACGAAATTCCAACACCTGCATTAGACACGACAAACTGCTTGAAGGAGATCAAAATCAACCCAAAGTTAACTCAAGCAGAGACAGACAGTTGCAAACAGCTTATACAGCAGTACAACACCATCTTTTCCAACAACCCAGGACAAACAGAATTAGTACAGCATCACATCACACTCACATCAAACACACCCATAAAATGCAGACCATACACCATCCCATTACACTACAAAGAACATTTACACCAAGAAATAATCAACTTAGAGAAAAACAACATCATAAGACGATCCCAGTCAGACTTCTCATCTCCAATGGTGATTGTACGCAAAAAGGACAATACAATAAGACTGTGCATCGACTATAGGAAGCTAAATAAAATAACTGTTCTAGATTTGGAGCCAATGGCAAACACTGACGATCTTCTGACAGAACTGACAGACGCTAGGTTCTTTACGACGGTAGACATGACGAAAGGATATTGGCAAATAGCAGTAGACGAACAGAGCAGACATCTGACAGCATTTGCCACACCTTGGGGACTGTACGAATGGTGCAAACTTCCATTTGGGCTTGTCAATGCCCCTGCCACATTCGTACGTATGACACGACTCCTTCTAGCAGACATTCCTAACATAATTTGCTGTATAGACGACATCTGTGTTCACACAGAGACAATGACAGAGCACATTAAGACGTTAGAACAGACATTTGAACGTATTAGACAGCACGGACTGACTGTAAAGCCTGCGAAAGTAGACATAGCCTACCAGGAAATAACTTTCTTGGGGTACAAAATATCCAATGGCTTTGTCACGACAGACGATAAAATTGTGTCCAAGATACTAAAACTCTCACTTCCGAATACTAAGAAACAAGTCAGAAGTCTGTTGGGATTGATAAATTATTACCGGCAGTTCATTCCTCATTTTTCCGAACTGACCGAAGTGTTTACTAATTTACTAACAAAAGATAAACCAGAGAAAATTGTACACAATGAATGCCTAAAAATTGCATTCAATAAAGTACTTGCGTGTTTTTCTGATAATAGTGTAAACAATCTCATCCTGAAATTGCCCAATATCCATTTACCTTTCAGATTGCGTACAGATGCTAGCTCCGTGGCGATTGGAGCAGTCTTGTTACAAGAGTACAATAACACCCTCCATCCTGTGTACTTCGTATCCAGAAAACTAAAAGCCAGAGAACGGGCTTGGTCCATACCTCAGTTGGAAGCCCTAGCTTTAGTGGTGGGTATAACCAAATTGTCCAGATTTCTTCTAGGACGGCACTTCATCGTAGAATCTGACAGCAGCCCATTGCGTTTTATAAATTCAGGAGTACCTTCAAATCATATGGTAGCGCGCTGGTCTCTTAAGCTTCAAGATTATAGCTTTGAGGTTCGACATATCCCAGGCAGAACCAATTCAATTGCCGATCTTTTGTCCCGTTGTCCGACCGACCCAGTAAGCACCAATGTCTGAGTGCAGTGTGTACAAATACACTCAGACCGACACAGGCATTTATCAGTGAATATATTTTTTCTATTCACAAAAAGCTGTGTAATGTCTACAATGTGATGTGATAGGGGTTACTCCCATTATATATAGTGTTCTTATTTTACTAATTCATGTAGTGATTGTCGTGTATAATTGTGTAGTGTGTGGTAGAAAGCGAACTTTATTAATTGTATATATTACCAACAAGAACAGTGTCACATTCGCTCAAAAACTTACCTTAAGCGAACTATCCAATTTGACAGTGACATCTGCGTGTGGATCATTCCAGGGATATTTTAATGACGTGTGTGAACGTGTAAACTAAACATTGACAGCTACACCACTGCAGTCAACCAAAATCCATAATGTTCTGTAGTGAAACATCCAACACATGAACAGTCAATCGTAATCCAGAAGGTTTGGTAGTGAAACATCTAACACATGAACTGTGACAATATGGTGGAACAGGTGTGTTCTGCAAGCTTCAACATCAGCTGGTTTTAGTGTTCGTGTGTACTTCCGGATTAGTTAGAAATTTAGAGTAAAATTAGCAGACGACATATAAAAGTTAAAAAAGCTATGACGATTCTAAAATCTTTAGGAATCTATAAAATGAAATACACGAATTGTGTGTTTATATATTTCTCTAGTGTAATCTTAGAATCATATCTTGATTAATGTATTCATATTACCGACTTTTTCTCGTTAATATGAAGAAACGTCAAGCAATGACACTAAGAAATAAAAGAATTATTGTAAATTATTGTATTTCATGAATGTTAAAATTATTTCCCTTTCATTTATTTGTTATTACATCCTTACACAAAGGGCTATAATTTGAAATGTATTCAGTAATGTGTTGTATATAAACATGTTGTTGCCAGATTGTTGACACAACAGGTAGGCATTTACTAGGCATGGCAAAGTGTTACCAACATTGCAGACCAACACAAGAGCTACTGGCCAAATAAGGGCAGGGTTTGAGCGTTTTATGCGACTTATATAAAGTCGTATTTCAGTCTAGCTAGATGGTTTTTGTTTCAAGAACCATATTATTACGTTTTTTTAAAAATGCTGCGAGGTAGATGCGTGAAGCTGGTACTACCGATCTGACTGGGTCATTGATGCAATTGAGGTAACCAGCCATCGAGAGGATGAAACCTGACAAGTGTTAAAGGTTGAACACCACATGTCGTTGAATGCAACTTTCATTTCTTATATATTTCTATGGCATATGTGTAGTTATTTGTAGTTTGATACCAATGTATATAACAATAGAAGGGTCGACTCTGACAAGGTTTAAATATTAACCCATTATGTATATATATGATACATGAAAGATGACATCTTTCATGAATTTGCTGGGGGAGCGTGTCAGAGTCCGAAAAGGGTATAGTGATGCAGTGACATCGTTACGCCCGCCAGGCGACTTAGCTCCCAGTAGGGACGCAGTAACTTCGTTACGCCGCCAGGCGAATAGTAGTTACCGGCCTGCAAGACTGCTGGCTGACAAGCGACCAGCGGTCAAGCAAGGACGACGCTAAACGCACACATGCCTCGTGACGCCACCTGAGGTGGGAGGCAAGTTGCGAACTAGCGGCAGACAGCTCTGGGACACGGACGTGGACGGACGCAAGATAGAGAGAAAGGCGTTGTGTGGTTTCTGTGCTGAAAGTCGAGTTTCTAGATATCTTGAGAGTGAGACGTGTGAGCTGTATTGTGGATGTAAGTGTATTGAAGTATCCAGTATATATTGTTGTGATCATGGTTCTGTATTTAATATGTGAATAAATCCATTGAACGGTGTGTCGTTGAGTCTTACGTCAAATCACGTTGTACTTGTACTGTCTCACACCTGTTAGGTTAGCGAGCCAAGTTTTAAGACCCTGACAATTCGGTTCACAAGAAGGAACTGTCACTGATATGATGCCGTGTTGCAGCGTTATAGCTGCGGCTTGAACTGTAGTAATATCTTGACGTGATATGTGTGTGTTCGAAACCAGAGTATCACTAGGTAACTGATTTACTTCCTGCATCTGTGTACTATTAATAGTGTTTGCTGCCCCATGATTCCCTTCCCATTTTGCTATGTCCTCAAGTGAAACATCACGTACTTCTGGGATGTTTCCGATAAAGACATCCACAAATGGGTCAGGCAACACAGCTACTCTTATTTTTCCAGAAAAATATGGGCAGTTTATTTCAGCCCACGCGATTGGAAACATTTCTCTTCTTCCCCCAAATGTTCTGCAGGTCACATGTTCCCCAGTGCAGTCCGTTTCTTTAATTAATCGTCTATGTACCCCGACTATATTAGAACCGGAATTACGGACCAAACTACAGTTCTGTCCGTTTACGATGGCCTGCTGTACTAACAATGTACTGTTTGTAATGTGAACAGCATTTGTTTCCTGCACGGAAACCTGGTGACCACACGTCAAACTGCCGTGCTTATGAAAGATCTGGCAAGTATTGCAAGTCGGGTTAATGGGAGAATATGAAATGGAAACAAATAGGTATATTAAACTCCTGCGAGAAAACGTACTAAACATCAACAAACGTTGCACATACCTTACAAGGAGATCCACGTATCGCGAAATACAGGTAAATCCGAAATCAGAAGCACTCAATAAATATAAAAAATGAATAATAAAATAAGATAAAATACACACGATACAATACGACACACAGACGTTTCGATTCTTAGAATCTTTGTCAATGACAACACAGATTAACAACGAGGTACAGTAAACAACGACAAAACACAAACACACGACCTATCACTTAGCCATGTGAGGCAGGAAAGGTGGCTTGGCCAGCTGCGAAGGCGCTTGTGGCTGCAGAATTAAAAATGAGTTGCCAAAAAGGATTTGAGTAGCCAAAAATATGTGAACAGTCTGCTATGAAAATATCGGAATGTGGGGACAATTAAGTCTAGATCTAGGGGGGGGGGGGGAACAGCATAGTAATAAATAGTGTAAACAATTAGGGAAGATGCCACAGTTATACCGTAGCGTCCACAACAGTATTAATACCTACTGGGTGGATGCATCCCATATTATTGATTAGCTGGCATTCAATTTACTTTAAGTCTGACGCAGCTATTGGAGAAGCAGGGTTTTAATGCGGTGACACATGCGTCGTCGGCTCCATTATTTTGAATAGTCTACGTCTACCGTATTTGCATGATTAGTATAATCTGAGTCACTGTCACTACTAGATGTCAACATACCTATGTTTGCCTCTTTATACAGACGCCTTAAAGGGCAGACCCCAAAGACATGTCCAAAACTTTTGCATTTGAAGCATTGTGTCTGTCTTTGATAGGTGTTAAATCTGTCTCTGTTTCTAAGTGCCAACTTCTTTATGTAGCTATCGAATTGTGGGTTTCTATCGCACATTTGATTTGTGCCGTAAAACCACAAAATTTACAAGTTGTCCACACACCCTTTTCTCGTGTTTAAGGTAAGGTTGATGTTTCGGTTGTTGTTGTTTTTCTCTCCTTTGATATTGTCCACCAGACTGTTGTTGAGCTTTATATCCCTGCATCCTTGATTTATGAGGGACTCTATCACACGCCTTTGTCTCCACCAACGGGGAAAAACTATTATTAAATATGTCCTTGTGGGCGTCGAAGAAAGACTCTCCTTTCTCATCCATCTGCTGAATACTCGAACATTTCTGCTCAATAAGAAAGGTAGACATAGATGGAGGAACCGCCGAGATCAGTTTGTCTCTAACAATTAAGTCACGTAGCTTCTTGTAGTCATTATTAACATTAGCTGATCGAGCCCATTTGTCAAATGTCAATTGAGTTAGAGAAGAGAAG
Organism: Cepaea nemoralis; assembly: GCA_014155875.1. Taxonomy (NCBI): domain Eukaryota; kingdom Metazoa; phylum Mollusca; class Gastropoda; order Stylommatophora; family Helicidae; genus Cepaea; species Cepaea nemoralis. The sequence continues at coordinate 18,431 of JACEFZ010008800.1, forward strand.
TCAAGGGACGTCTGTCCTGCTTTAGGAACGAGATATTTAAATGATGTACGAAGGCCAAATTCGTCCAAAACAGAAATGAGATAGCAGTCTATTTCGAATGTATGAGTAATCACTACGTAACTCATCTGGAATTAGTTCTACAACTTATAAAGGTTCACCACTTAAGTGTCTATGTAGCAAAACTGCCCATTCGGTTTGTGCAACTCCATAGTGTCTCATGATGAGCTCGAAATTAGTTAGCCATGCAGAGACGGAATCAGCGTTCGAATAGGTCTTCACCACCCCATTATATTTCTTAATGGCATCTGTGGAATGTGCCTTCACTTTGTTTTTAGCGATCTGTTCATCCTTGTCCTTCTCGTACTGTTTCATTTTAAAGTTATTTTCCAACTCCATTTCCTTCAGAAGTTTCTCTGTATTCAATTTCTCAAGTTTAAAAGCCATCTCTTTTTCTCTTAATTGTGCCTCTCTATCTAGCTTTTCCTTATCTGCCGCAATTTGTAATGCCATCCTTTCCTTATCAGCAACCAATTGAGCTGCAATTCTGTCGTTTTCTGCAGCCAACTTTTCTTTATCTGCCGCAAATTTGAGCAGCCATCTTTTCCCTCTCAAATAATCTTTGTTTCTCCTGTTCATCTAGTCGATCCTTTTCCAATTGTCTTACCGCAGCTCTTTCATCTCTTTCGTGAGCCTGAAAATTTGCAAATTGTTTCTCTGACCACGATATAAGATCTGCTCCTGTCAAACCTGCATCTTTCCCAATTGCAACAAAATCCTGTAAAGATGACATGTTGTTATGTTTCCACAATATTCAATAAGAATACTCAAAAGTGAGAAATGGAGAAAGAAGTTTACCACAAAAGAGACAGAGCTTATACGTATCAAAATCGACAGATAAAGTCCAAGAAAGTAGAAATAAATAATTTATAAATTACTACTAGAGAAATTAATAATGAAAGAAAGAAAATGACATAATTTTATAATAGACAAGACCTATAACTCAGCAACCAAAGTATAGACAAAGTTAGAGTTCCTTAGCTTAATGAAATTAGCAAACAAAATAATATTATTATATCAACAAATAAATAATGTACCGCGAATAAGAATGCACAGTACAAAATACAATATTGTGTATCGCGTCTATGACATCATCAAAGTTGCGATAATAACGAAAGAATAAATGCGTGCAAAATTACAGTATTTTGACTATAACTAATTAATTGAAAAACCACAAACAAAATACTCAGCTCAAGAATATTTTCCAATAGTTCAATAGTAGTCCAATTCCAACCGATTTGATAACCAATTATGTTCGTATTCAAATCCAATAACCCTAAACCTTCCTATGTATTGACGCTTGTTATAACGGCTTATTTGACAATTTAGCCAACGACTTTGACACCTTTAGGCAAGTTGCCTGTCATCAATCCCTGAAGTGGATCGTAATTGATGTTGGTGTCATCTGCTACAAAGTGTAGCTGCGATGTAGAAAGATTTTCAATCTGTTAACTTTGTTCTGGTCTGATGAGTTATTGTACATAATTTCCAGGTTTATTTACATTTACAATTCTGACATCCGAGGTATGCACAATTTCAAACATGATAAGATTGCGTTGATTCCGTTGTAATGAGGCGTTGATACTTCCAGTCATTCAATCGACCTCCTATGAGTTCCTGAAGTTTCCGTTGAACCACAAGAAAAAGGATTAACTTGCGTTGTTTCCGTTCCCAAGAGGCGTTGAGAAGTACACAATTTTCTGTTCAGTACACTGAGCTTGAGAAACAATGTATACTGGTCTTCCGTTGATGAAATGTCAGAGGTGCTTCAAGTTTATATACAGTACTGTTCAGCACAGGTGACGAATATGCACCCTGAATACCACTGGGTGAGTTAATCTTGAAATAGTGGTTATGTGCATTTTCAACCATCAATCCGTGATTTCATAGACAAAATCACAATAATGTCATTTCATTGGTACAGTGACAATTGTCATTCTATCTGTTACAAAGATCATCTAATATATGATGACGAGAGTTATATTTATTCTTGAAAGTCAGCCTTAATCAATGCGAGCAGGAAGCTCTCTGTGTGAAGCGATACGTATCCTGATGTGATCGCACTGACTGTTATTTCCGAGTAATAAACGACAATGATTAATAAACTGAAGACACAATACGAACAACGAGGATGCGCCAACTGGTCTCCAGCACACTAGACCGGCATTATCCTCACAAACACAGATGTGTTGCGTATTAGTGCATGCGTGACTGTGTGTTCTGTATTCATTCCTTAGGATGAGAATATGACCGTTATAATGTCATTCAATCCTGTTTCCATAGTCTGATATTCACTCGGCTTCAAATTATTAATAGGTTTGCAGCCACTGTCTCAAAAAGCATTATTGCGTCAAACAAAGATGAAATCAACTGACTGTGTCTCTGTACCGTATCCGTACAATATTGACCTTGTGTCTATAACCGTTGTCCTTGACTCAATGACAACTTTACTGTGAACGATCCTCTGGTCCAAATCTCTGCGGACGACGTCCCCATGTCATGGGTTAAACGCTGATCTCTGCTTCCTCTCAAATGATATTGACCCGACGTTTAACCGCTAGAACTGTATGGCTCAGGGGTATGAACTGATTCAGTGAAGATGGATGTCAAACACCGACATGTATTGTACAATCACATATACGACAGCCTCACTATGCTGACTCCAACATAAATCTAACGACAAAGTCATTCGAGTGAACTGAGATATAATTTATCGCAGGCAACTTCAACAGCAAACGTGAGCGAGTGAGCACATCCAGGCTTCAGTCTTTCGCACCGCACTTTCGCTCTTGCTTATCCATCGCACATCATCTCCCTAGACTGCGTAGATAGTTGGGCACCAAGCTGGCCGCCTGCTATAAGAATGAATGCATGACAAACGCCTACCTTCCACTGTCATATAGCGAATACCAGATATGCCAGTGATCGTGGCGTCAGTAGAACCAGGAGTACCTGTAGTCACTTGCCGGACACAAACTAGAGCGACTTCATGTGGACACCGAGGACTGGCAGCAGTATAACGGCCGGTATTCTGTGAATGGTGGTGAAGCACGTCCTAACGCTGTCTTTGCTGGATCACACACTGGCCACCTAACCGTTACAGTGTTAGGTGACGTATTACAATGACGTCTTCATTGCGTGTAATGTACGTGTCACTACGTGCAACGTTTGTGACACTCTATAACTTGCTCTTGGTGCGCTAACTCATCAAATAAATCTTATGCTACTGTCATTTGCTATATGACAAAGACAAGCTAGAGAAGCTGCCAGATCAGCAAAGCAATGCTCTAACTGTCCGTCTGTCGGAGCTTCGATCCTAGATTGCACTAGGACAAGGCTTGTACCCTCCCAATTGAGCTCCTCCGCCTGAAGTCGTTGGGACAATGTAGGATGTCGGATTTGGTGAGTGCTGCCAACATTTGAAGAAAACAGAAAGTAGGTAGCACCGTCAAATGGTGTACGGTAGCTCAGTCATACATGACTGAGACCTGACTGAACAATGTCGACATATGCAACAGGTACAATGAATGAACAAAGTGAACAGGGTCTTATATGTGTAAGTGCGGATATGTAAGCGAGAGTCAGTGTAAGCATAGCTGAGGTCAAGGGCAGTAAGAGACACCACGGCTTGGCTGACGGAAGGTCAGGTAAGAAGTCCGTGGACAGACCCACGTGATGTGGGAAGGTCAAGGAGGGGAGAGTCAAGGTGTGTGAGACAGCGAATAGAGACGGACGTGTGGAGATCTAGAGAGTGATAGAACGATAGAACGATAGTGTTTGTGACGGATAGATGGAAATGAACGTTGTGTATTGATATTCGAGGAATGTACTAACTGTGATATGTGCGGGATGATGTGAGGCTGTGATTGCGAATGGTCATACGGGCGACAGTGTAAATATCGCCCATGTGAGCAAGCGTTTGGCTGCTTGTGTTGAACTATTGTTTGAGCGTGAAGTGCGACCATGTTGTCAGCCTGTAGTATATTGTAATAAATTTTGTTCAGGAGATAGCTCCTGCGAGTTTCCGATTGCATTCATGTGTTATTAGTATACGTGTCGTAGATGTTGTAATTTGCCTGTCCAAGTCCAGTGAGCTAGAAGGAGGAAATAGTTAGGACTCTGACAGGTATAATGGTGTCAGAAGTACACATGAACCACATTCCCATGTAAATTGCATAAAAGAACGCTACTTTTGTAAAGAAGAAGATCAATTGCAGAATTTTGTAACAAGTTGTAAATCGGAGATTTGTTAATAGAATCAGAACGAAAGTAACATCATTTCTTTCCACAGCAGGTTTCAATTCTACAAAGCGACCGACGTAACCAGAATAGGTCAACGGTAACCAGCACGAGAATCACGTTCCTTTACATCAAGCGTTCGAGTAAACAGCAGATAAAGATAAGTTGATTAATTTTGATTGCTAAATACCCAAATCTGCATTCTTTGATTTGCTTGCATAGATATCATCATTTGTACATTTGAATATTAATTAAATACTTAGAAATTAAACTAGGTCCAAAATGACTGCATATGACGACCTCAAAGAACTAGCCTTAGAATATGCAAGCACTCCGGAACAAGTAAGATACTGGTGCACAAAACATTACGAAACATTGAAGGGCTATTTAAACGATACAAAGTCTCAACTCAAGGAAGACTTGAAGCAGATTGTAAACAGTAATAGGAAAAATAACCTTATCCGCGAGTGGACACAGGAATTCGAAAAGAAAATGCAAGACTACAAAATTCCAAAAACTAGATGGTATACATGGTATAGGGAATCCTTACCAATACGAAACAGACATCTGCAAGAGATCATACGAGATATGTCAAGGGAAGACTATGATTATTACAAAACAAACATATTATCAAACTACTTAAACGACCTCGACACCCTAATATTAGTGTTACGAGACCTGAAACCAGTCCCAGACTTGTCGTTTACCCATTATATACAGGAAATAGAAGGCAGGTACAGGAGGCTAATGTCTGAAAATAGAGACACAAACAATGATCAACCAGTATTAAATTTCTTCATAATAGAGAAACTGAAAGCAACACTCCCAGCCGAATGCAGAAAATATTTAGAAGAACATAACACAGAGCCTATCAAAAACTTACTAGAAAAATGCCGCGAATATTACAACCAAAGTATGAACCTGGTTAAGAACACTCAACAGAAGAGTACTGTGAAAGCAACGGCATCTGCAGCCACAGATTGTCAAAATAAATCACAGAAAACAAAACCAGTACTGTGCAAACATTGTAGCACTCCACATACAGAAAATGGAATATGCGATAAGAATCCCACTTATCAAGAATACCTAAATACTATTATAGCACAAAAACTAGGGAAGGTAAACCAAAGGAAATATAGAACAAAATGTCATTTTTGCCTTGCGTATGGCCACAGACGTTTTGAATGTGAAGGAGTAAAAAGAATACAGAAAGCAAAAGCAAATGCAGCCATAAACATTACAACAGACATTTCAGCAAAGAACTTAGAAAAAGTAAACATCATAGAGACGAAAACAAGACCAAACACTGCAAATTCAGAAGAGACTGAGTTTTACCCAACAGACTTCGTACCATATTTCAATAATGTTGTTAACATCACTCAGCCTCATTCCTTACTAAAAGACTCCCTTCCCGCTTGACCTTTGACCCGTGTACCATACATCCGGTCTATTGATCCACTGGCGCTCTACGTGTGTCAGACCTTCCAAGCTAGGACACAGTATTCAGATGAGTACATTTAATTTTAATTAGTATAATAGTTTAATATTGTCATAGTGTGTTTCATGTAGATTTGTGTTGGTTTGTATTTGTTTGTCCTGTGCTGACGAAGGCTTTGGCCGCAACGTCCAATTTGTCTCTTGTAGTCGTGTTTTAGTAAAGCTCACAATCTACTTCTCGTTTATTTGGGTGATTCATTCATTACTAAAAGAGGGTAATACTCAACAAGAAAGTGAGGAAATGAACAATACCTCTAGACTGTCGTTAGGAAAACTAACATTCCATGAGGGATACATTAATGACACAGTATGCACATGTGTACGCGACACAGGGTCCTGTCTTATCGGTCTTCGGAAGACCCTAGCTGATCCTAAAGACTACCTAGATGAGTACATCTATTGCAGAACTGTTTCAGGGACAGTAGAGAAATATCCTATGGCATGGGCTAATATAAAATCACCTTTCCTATCAGGCAGAGTAACTTGCGCATTATTAGACAATCCATGCTGTGATTTATTAATTGGAAATGTATTAAATGTAATAGACTACACAGAGTCCAAAACCCAGACATGGCAGAAAGTTAACACCACAACAAACACTGCCTTACCTACACCACTCATCATACAACAACATGATGAACAAACCAAAGTACCACACCATACCAACTTGATTACCATCTCACAACAAGAAAAAACAGAAACTGGGGTGTATCAACAAAGAAAAGAAGGTGCAGATAACAAGCATTTCACAAGGGCGAGAAAAGATCACAAATCATCATGGTACATACTATACCTCCTGTACCCCCTGTTAACTACACACATGCCCAAGTGCACACAATGGATAATTCTACTCGCACTACTCATGGTAAACGCAAAACAAATGACTTCACTAACAGTTTTATTCACACATCATCATGACGCAACACAAATGATATTACTCATGACAAACCAGCTAACTCTGATACTTACGTCAGTACTGGTGAACCAAAGTTTTTTGTTACCACTGATAAACACTATGTCAAATCAACTCAGACACATACTTATGCTGAACAATGTAAATCATCAGTCGGTGGAATTACTGACAAAAATCAGCAACAAAGTACCCTACATATTTTGGAATATATACACAAATTGCAGAAAATTGTACAAACATGCACGATTACAGTTCAAAACTATACATGGTGTATTATTATTATTATTATTATTTGAACTATTGGATGTATACACACATGTACGAGTGCAGGTTTGGAGATAGCACTCAAAATGATCTCAACATTTGTAAAGACCCACCAGTCGAAACATTAATTTTATCCGTAAACCACCTTATATCCTTAGATCGAGTAACTCCAGAGTTACCTTGTCTGCTGTACGACTCCAGCGCTATGATACTAGCACACTCCATTGTATAAGACCAACATAAAAGTTCCTTCAACGTGAAAAGTGTCATCGACAGAACAGTAAGACTCAACATGTGATTTCAAGTATCTAACAGTAAGCTATACCCATATTGACTTTGTTTCAAACGAGTATCTACAGAGTCCACGTTTTGAAATCGACTAACAACGACAAGAACTTCACAAGTACAGACATTCATTTCCAGTGATCAGTTTAATGAACCAGATGCCAACCTACAAACTATGGCAAAGACAGTCACAGACAGACGCACCATGGCCACTCATAAGTAAGGCCACCGAACTTAAAACATTAATACATATTTTACATGTGTGAACTCCAGCAATTTTACAGAACGGACTTACAAATTGTCCAAACTTGGTGAAAAGTCTTAATCACTATACAGAAGGAAAGACAATATCATGATATACAGAATACGTCAATAATCGGGTCAGAAAGAAGAAATGCCAAACATTCCAGCACCGCAATGAACATTGAACACTGGTAATTTAATTACGTGTGCATAACTTTCACAGGACAAGAACAGTATCCTATACGTGCATAAAGGCAGCGACGATGAACATTTTATTGTATATGTATTAACTGCATGACATCAAATGTCTAATTTTATTATTATAGTACTCTGTATTGTTAGAATGTGATATGTACATATAAGCGTAAGTATAGTGGCGAATAGTATAAGTTGTAATGCTGAGAATCAACGCCTGACAATCCCAATACGCGAGTGCTACCAAACTTGCCTTCGCGCATGGTGGATAGCCCGACGAATGACGCTTAGCAATAGTGGTACAAAAGTAACATCATAATATTGTAACAAGAAGGAACATACCAACAGGGTGATGCCAACCAAAGAGATTAATAAGAACTCTCCATAACAGTAAACGAGGTGTGCCCAAAAAGGGAAACAACTCACGGTCCGACATAAGATGAGGTAAGGGGGACTATGACATACATGAAGTATATTCGAGCCATGACCACAACAGTGACACAGCGTGCTCATAAAGAATCGATTGGGGTGCATTAAATAGAGACGAGGGGGACCACGTCTGAATAGAGAGAAAATTTAAGAATGCTGTAAGAGGAAGTTGTAGCCTTATTCGAGGCGTGAATCAATGGAGAATCCTTAAACCAGCATAGCCACAATAACTATGAGATGATAATACACAGTCAATCGATTGGGAAACATGAATAGAATTTAATGTCACGGATTGGGGATTGAAGAATATAAGGAGGTATGACAATTAGACCCAACCAGAACATTTGTCAGACCACGACAAAACCTTGAGAGAAACCTCAGTACTGAAAAAGAGAGAACAACAGTGAGAGTTGATCTCGGAAAAGACCAGAGTAAGAAGATACGCACGCGTATACTTATGATCATACAATCCCCTGACAAGGTTAGAAAGAGGTAAAAAGAACAACAACAGAATGTGTCACATTTCTAAGGGAAAGTGCCACATTGTTTGTGCGGGGGGAGAGTGTCAGGGTCTTATATGTAGTAATAGTGTAAGTGCGGATATGTAAGCGAGAGTCAGTGTAAGCATAGCTGAGGTCAAGGGCAGTAGGAGACACCACGGCTTGGCTGACGGAAGGTCAGGCAAGAAGTCCGTGGACAGACCCACGTGATGTGGGAAGGTCAAGGAGGAGAGAGTCAGTGTGTGTGAGACAGCGAATAGAGACGGACGTGTGGAGATCTAGAGAGTGATAGAACGATAGAACGATAGTGTTTGTGACGGATAGATGGAGATGAACGTTGTGTATTGATATTCGAGGAATGTACTAACTGTGATATGTGCGGGATGATGTGAGGCTGTGATTGCGAATGGTCATACGGTTGACAGTGTAAATATCGCCCATGTGAGCAAGCGTTTGGCTGCTTGTGTTGAACGATTGTTTGAGCGTGAAGTGCGACCATGTTGTCAGCCTGTAGTATATTGTAATAAATGTTGTTCAGGAGCTAGCTCCTGCGAGTTTCCGATTGCATTCATGTGTTATTAGTATATGTGTCGTAGATGTTGTAATTTGCCTGTCCAAGTCCAGTGTGCTAGAAGGAGGAAATAGTTAGGACTCTGACAATATGCAACAAACATAATGATTGTACAATGTCGACATATGTAACAAAGATACGATTGTACAATGTCGACATATGTATCACACATAATGAACGGATGTTATGTATGTAACTGTGACAAGTGCATCACGGTGTTACTACGAAAGAGAGAATGGCATAACAGAAGGATGTAACAATTGTGCTACACATTGACATACTATGTTAGACAGAAAAACAGGTGAGCAGACGAGTAGACAATAACGCAAAAGCACATCTCTCCTACCACGTAACAAAAGAAGAATGTTTCGCGCACTTTGTGGCTATGTGTAGTACAGTTGAAGATCCATGCTTAGTTGTTTGACGTAAATGGCGGAAACAGTTTACGCGTGGATGCGAGAGATTTCAAACCAGTGACAATATCAAACTACAATGTGAGATGTGTATTGTTCATAACGACATCGGTGTTTTAATATGAGCTCACGCTGCCTTGTGGCTGAGATATTCAGATTTGTGTTTCCTTCTACAAAACGTTACTAGCATTGTGGTGGGG
>JACEFZ010008801.1:0-31004 GCA_014155875.1 Cepaea nemoralis
AGAGACAGACAGTATAGGAGATGCACAGCAGCAAACCTTCACTGTGGAGACGGCACCTGATTGATTGATTCTCTGCTTCCCTGAAGGGCCCAGGTCACACACCAGCAATAAGTAGTTTCTTTATCTTTTATGGACAAGTCCTGTTACACGCCTTGGGTGTTGTGGGGTATATAGTGTTAGACACATATTTTCCTAGCCCAACCAGCACTCAGTGGATGATGTGGCCGGTATACCGCGGCCGTATTTACTTCCCAAGGCATTGTTGGTAGCTATTGTAGGCTGATTCGACCTGCCAGACAATCTGGGAGACGACCTGCCAGACGACCTGGGAGACGATCTGTCAGACGACCTGTCTGACGACCTAGGAGACGACCTGCCAGACGACCTGCCTGACGACCTAGGAGACGACCTGCCAGACGACCTGCCTGACGACCTAGGAGACGACCTTCCAGACGACCTGCCAGACGACCTAAGAGACGACCTGCCAGACGACCTGAGACACGTCTTCTTCTTCTGCGTTCATCCGGAGATTTTTTTCGGATGTGATTGCGTTGTGCCTGTTTACAGCAGAGCTGCGTTCTTGCGCCGTTAGGCCGACACATCCGAATTCTGCGGGCATTTTTTGACCGGGTTAACCTTCCCGGGGGACCTGAGACACGACCTTGCGAGACGACCTGGGAGACGACTTGTCAGACGACCTAGGAGACGACTTTGCGAGACGACCTGCGAGACGACCAGCGAGACGACCTGGGAGACGACCTGTCAGAAGACCTGCGAGACGACCTGAGAGACGACCTTCCAGACGACTTTCCAGACGACCTAAGAACGACCTGCCAGACGACCTGGGAGACGACCTGGGAGACGACCTTGCGAGACGACCAGCCAGACGACCTGGGAGACGACCTGCGAGACGACCTGGGAGACGACCTGTGAGACGACCAGCCAGACGACTTGGGAGACGACCTGCGAGACGACATGCCAGATGACCTTGGAGACGACCTGTCAGACGACCAGCCAGACGACATGGGAGATGACCTGCGAGACGACCTGCGAGAAGACATGCCAGATGACCTGCGAGACGACCTTGCGAGACGACTTGGGAGACGACCTGCCAGACGACCTTGCGAGATGACCTGCCAGACGACCTTGCGAGACGACCTGTGAGATGACCAGCCAGACGACCGACCTGGGAGACGACCTGCAAGACGACCTGGGAGACGACCTGGGAGACGACCTTGCGAGACGACCAGCCAGACGACCTGGGAGACGACCTGCGAGACGACCTGGGAGACGACCTGTGAGACGACCAGCCAGACGACTTGGGAGACGACCTGCGAGACGACATGCCAGATGACCTTGGAGACGACCTGTCAGACGACCAGCCAGACGACATGGGAGATGACCTGCGAGACGACCTGCGAGAAGACATGCCAGATGACCTGCGAGACGACCTTGCGAGACGACTTGGGAGACGACCTGCCAGACGACCTTGCGAGATGACCTGCCAGACGACCTTGCGAGACGACCTGCCAGACGACCTTGGAGACGACCTGTGAGATGACCAGCCAGACGACCGACCTGGGAGACGACCTGCAAGACGACCTGCGAGACGACATGCCAGATGACCTGGGAGACGACCTGCCAGACGACCTTGCGAGACGACCTGCCAGACGACCTTGCGAGACGACCTGTCAGACGACCTTGCGAGACGACCTGCGAGACCAGGTCAATGTATTTTTAAATATAAGAATTTCTCGAGATCGAACCTATATCCACTGGGTGAGCAGGCGAGTGTCTAGGTACTACGTTACCGCGGCTACCACTTTCTATCAATGCTGTTGTATCAATCCCCTCTGTTCAACTGTGAACTCTTTCCGATTCAGGTCCTGTTGGAAAGTCACGTCCAGCTCCCCTTTCTATCAGTGCTGTTGTATTAATCCCCCCTGTTCTAACCTGCATAGTTCGCGACGACTGTACTAGCCAGGCGGCCTAGATTCCTCGGGTTAAAGCCACCCCCCCCCCCCCCCCGTCCTTACACCGCAAGGTACTATAGGCAGCAGATGACAGACAGTTCAATTGTAAACTCTTTCTAATTCAGTCACTTACTATTGGAAAGTCAGCGTTCGGAGAGACAGACAAATCAAACAGAATAGAGATATCAAGAAAATGTTGCAGTTGTTGCATGTCCGGAGAAGGGATGAGAGCTTTAAGAACCGAGCAAAGAAGGAAATATGACCTCGGGTGGGGAAAAGAAATTAATGTGATCCTGGGATAAAGAAACGAAAGAAACATCGTGGAGATGGAAGGAGAAAGGAAAAAAAAAACTATATGAGAGGATGAAGAGAAAAAAGAAAAGTGCCCGCGGAGATGGAGTGAAGAATGAAATGCAATCATGAAAATGAAGCCAAGCAAGAAATGCGATTACCAGAAAGGAGTGAGATGGAAATAAGGTCTTTCTATGGCTGACGGTGACAGGCGCGGGAAAATCGATACCGTAGTGTCTTGGCCCGAGTGTCATGGGATTAGGTTGGTTCTAAGGTTGTGTCAAGGGAGACTCCCTGGTGAAGTGGTTGTTTTGGCCTATCTGGCTCTCTGAAGGTTGTGGGTTCGATTACGGGCTACGATGTTTGGTTCACGGGTGCAACTTTCTCCGAGATTCCTGCGGGTTGTGCCAGGAGGACGCCCTGCCCAAACAGACCGGGCTATATGGGATAAAACCCGGTGCAAGGAAGTCGATTTTCCTGCCTTTTTAAACCACTTTTTAAACATTACATCTGTGTGTGTTGGGACTGTAGGAGACGTCTAAGATTGTATCAGTGTGTGTTGAGATTGTAGGAGGCGTCTAAGTTTGTATCAGTGTGTGTTGTGATTGTAGGAGGCGTCTAAGATTGTATCAGTGTGTGTTGTGATCGTAGGAGGCGTCTAAGATTGTATCAGTGTGTGTTGGGATTGTAGGAGGCGTCTAGGATTGTATCAGTGTGTTGGGATTGTAATTGTAGGAGGCGTCTAAGATTGTATCAGTGTGTGTTGGGATTGTAGGAGACGCCTAAGAATGTATCAGTGTGTGTTGGGATTGTAGGAGACGTCTAGGATTGTATCAGTGTGTGTAAGGATTGTAGAAGACTTCTAAGATTGTATCAGTGTGTGTTAGTATTGTAGGAAACTATTTAACTTCTAAGATTGTATCAGTGCGTAATGGGATTGTAGGAGACTTCTACGATTATATCAGTGCGTAATGGGATTGTAGGAGACTTCTAAGATTGTATCAGTGCGTAATGGGATTGTAGGAGACTTCTAAGATTGTATCAGTCAGTGTGTGTTGGTATTGTAGGAGACTATTTACCTAAGATTGTATCAGTGTGTAGTGGGATTGTAGGAGAATTATTTAACTTCTAAGATTGTACCAGTGTGTGTTGGGATGATAGGAGACTATTTAACTTCTAAGATTATTTCAGTATGTGGTTGGATTGCAGGAGACTTCTAAGACTGTATCAGTGTTTGGTAGGATTGTAGAAGACGTATTTGATTGTATCAGTGTTTGGTGGGATTGTTAAAAAAAAGATAGTTGTATATCCTTCACAGGACGTACCAGTCAAACACCAGCATTTTCTTTTGGTGGTTCGTGATTCCTGGGCAAGTTTACGTTGAGCATTTTATCATGGCTTTCTAAAAGACTGTAGGAAACTATTTAACTTCTAAGAATGTATCAGTGTGTAGTGGGATTGTAGAAGACTATTTCACGTCTAAGATTATATAAGTGTGTATTAGGATTATAGAGAATTTACTAACTATGAATTCACAAGACTGCATTAAAAAAGGGCAAAGTTCATTATGAACATGGTTAAAGTAAAGCCAGGGAGCCGGCTTCCTGGCCTAGAGGTTAGCGACTTTTCTCCGTAATCTCGTATACTCTTGTAAGTAACGTGACGACGGTGAGAATCAGCAGTGGTTCGAATCGCGTCGGTAACTTACGGGGTATGTGAGCCGGCCGCTCAGAAAGCAATGGCAAACTACTGAGCGTAATCTTGCCAAGAAATCAACAGTCAGCTGAAAGATGCTGATGTTGACAGCGATGTCCTGTAAAGAATATGCATTAGAAAGCCAGGGACACTTCAACGTGTCTTTCAACCCACTGGGTATATGGTGCTAGATCCACTGTGTATAGTCCAGCCGGCACTGGGTGGGTGGTGTCAGTACCACACCGGCTTCCTTTCCTTCCCAAGATATTTCCTGTACACATTTAAGGCTGGGTGGATATGGGAGCTCAGGTCGCGTTTACAAATCTGCCCCGATGAGAACTCGAACTCAAGACCATCTGGCCGACAGGCTGGCGTCTAGCCGCTACGCTACCACGGCTTCCGATGTATATGGTGCTAATCGCATAGTTTTATAAGTCAGTTGTATATCCTTTACAAGACGTGGTAGTCAACTCCATCATTTTTGGGCTGTTTCTTGACACGCTTACGTTCAGTAGATTGCCATTGCTTTCTAAACGACTGGCACTTATACCATTGTTATAAAACCAGCACAAAGCGATCTGCTTCTAAATCGCCTATAGCTGTGTTTCGAACGCGGTGTGCGGGTTCAAAGCGTCATTGACGTAAGATTTGAAAGTCAATTTTTTAGAGGATTGGCGAACAACCAACCAGTTCTCTTGATGCGTTGATTTATGCTAAGACGCAGTCGTGGTTGCTTTATTTCTCTATGATGTTGTCAGATTCCTTCTGTTAAACACCCCTACATTCTCCAAGTAATTTCTTATTAGCGTGATGATTGCTTACTCTGTCTATGACGTTTTCAGAATCCTTCTATTATTAAACATCCTTACATTCTCCTAAGTAATCTCTCACTAGCGTGATGATTCCTTTCTCTTTCTCTACAGTGTTCTCGGATTCATTATATTAAATATCCCTAAATACTCCAAGTAATTTACGTAGTACTAACGTAATTATTAGTGTCTCTGTTTATGATGTCTCAAATTCCCCCTGTCAAACATCCCTACATTCTCCAAGTAATTTCTCATTAGCGTATTGATTAGACGCAAAATCCTGACTGAAGCTAAATGTGAGAAATGAACCAGGCACAAACTAGCTGAGTCTCCGCCCATTTCAATTGTCACCACTACAACTGTCATCGGCTTCAGTCGACACGAAGTCATTAATTACTTGCAAATGAGAGGTTCTTCTTCTTCTTCTTCGTTCATCCGGAGTTTTTTTTCGGATGTGATTGCGTTGTGCCTGTTTACAGCAGAGCTGCGTTCTTGCGCCGTTAGGCCGACACATCCGACTTCTGCGGGCATTTGTTGACCGGGTTAACCTTCCCGGGGGTTTCTTAGGACGTTTGACTCTCACTGTTGTGGTGTTATCCCCCATCCCAGCTGGTCCATATAGAACAGCCAAAGATCCTGGTCAGCCCTCAAGGGAAGGCAGGGGCAGACCATGGGCATTCCCCGCCATCCAAGGAGGCTTCCATAATTGCAGAGCCGATACATAGCGCTCTGGTACTGGGCTCACCCAAGGAATCGTCACGTCCTGCACATGGCTGCTTAGCCTCACTTCCGTATATTGGGCCTTCCGTTCACCATAGGCTGTTCTTCCGGAAACCAGAAGTATGCAGTCTGCAGATGACATCCACACAGTGAGCTTTCGATTCGGACTTTCCACGTAATGGATTTGCTATCCAAGCAATATTCCATTTCATGCCACTAGGACACTTTTCCACCTTTTATGAAGCCCACACAATGGGCTTTTGATTCGGACTTTCCACGTAATGGATTTGCTATCCAAGCAATATTCCATTTCGTGCCACTAGGACACTTTTCCACCTTTTATGAAGCCCACACAGCGAGCTTTCGATTTGGACTTTCCACATAATGGATTTGCTATCCAAGCTATATTCCATTTCATGCCTCTGGGTCTTCATGCATCTTTAAATGTCAACCTGTATGTAGTTAAAGTAAGCTGCGGTCAACTTGAGCTTGTTGATATCTCCATAGAGCTTGTCCTCAAATGAAGCAGGTGTGGGCCAAAATATCTTTCTCTGTTCTGCATACGTTGGGCAATCCTGCAGCAAATGTTTTGCTGTCATTTTTCCAGTTCTACAATTACATTCATCGGTATCTCCTATCTTTAGTTTATTGAACAAGTGGTATTTCAGCCTGTTATGTCCTGTGCGGAGTCTGAAGATTGCTACTTGTTCTCTTCGGTCGAGTTTGTAATATGCATCATCCTTCTGATGGCCTGGATGCTCTGATTCCCATTTGGTTCTATAAGTGCTTTTTATCAACCTCTTTGCCTCATTATAGGTTATGTCTATGTCAGGCTGTGGTAGTCGTCCGCCCTCTTTTGCCAGTCTGTCAGCCTCTTCGTTTCCAGGTATACTGCAATGTGATGGGATCCACTGTATTACAACTTTTTTGGATTTCTGGCATAGACCATGGAGTGCTGCTCTTAGGTCAGTTAGTTCTGTGCTGTTATTGCTCTTGAGTATTGAGACAGCTGACTTTGCATCTGTGAAGATAGCTATTTGCTTCTCTTTATTTTCCTCCATCAGGAGCATTTCTGCTGCAGTTTTCAAAGCCTCTACCTCCGCTTTGAAGTTACTTGAAAATTTTCCAGTTGCCATTGAATGTGTTTTTTTCACTCCATTTTTTAAATTTAGGAGAATTCCTCCTCCTCCATTCTCTATTGAATTTTTGGCTGATCCATCTGTATATGCATGGGTCCAATTCCTGCTTGGGTAATGTTCTTTTATGTAGTTTAGGGTTATTTCTCTTCTTTCGGTTTCATGCTGAGTGTTCTTTTTCTCAATACCAGGAATGTTTTCTATCATCTCAGGCAGTTGCTGCTGTCTCCAAGCTGGGAACTTGTGTGCATTGTGTATGGGCTTGACTGTTGATATGTTAAGTATAGGATCTGCCCTAATCCTTCGTTTTGCAGTTTCTACAAAGTTGCTACGCTTCAGTCTTCCCTTTCCAAAACCATTAAATCTGTTGTACATAGGGTGGTCTGTCAATCTTCTAAATTTTTCTGCTTGTTGCTGGGCTCTGCTATCTCTTCTATCCTGCATTGGTTGTAAACAAGTGATCTTTTCTAGTTCATTAATAGGCGTTGTCTTCAGGCTTCCAGTTATGATTCGCATTCCTTGGTTTTGGACTCTACTTATTTTGTTAAAGTTTGACTTAGCTGCTGTTGCCCAAGCTGCAATGCCATATTCCAGTACTGGCCTCACCCGTCCAGTATATAACTTCTTGAGAACTTTCTCATCTGCTCCCCACGTTGTACCAGCAAGCTTTTTCATGATTGCCATTCTCTGCCTTGCTCTTGTTCGATTTTTCTCAACCTGTGTCTTCCATGTCAGGCGACGATCAAAGGTGACTCCTAGATAGTTTGGATTTTCTTCATGGCGCAATATTTTTCCATTCAATACCAGCTTAGGTTGCTGAGTTTTATTTGAGAGGGAGAACACTGTGCATGTTGTTTTCCTCCTCACTTATCTTCACTAGCCATGATTTTGACCAGTCCTCTAGCGCTAATAAGGCTTGCTGTATTCTGCTGTTAGCTGTACTAATATATTCTTCAGATGTCCATATGGCTAGGTCATCTGCAAAGGAGGATGTGTGTACTCTGGCTGGAAAATTTTCTGTGATGTCATTTATATATGCTAGGAATAATGTTGGTGAAAGAACTCCTCCTTGGGGGACACCTTGCTCCAGCAGCATCATTTTGCTTGTTTGTCCTTGTACTTTTGTCCTGGCAGTTCTGTTCTCAAGGTAGTGGCTGATCCATTTATACATTTTTCCACAAACATGCATGTTTTGCAGTTTTACTTTCAGTCCTTCCTTCCATACTTTATCAAATGCTTTTTCTAAATCTATCCAGACTGCTAGTGTGTGCTTTTTCTCTTGGAAGGCATCCTCTATTTCCTGAGCTATATAGGTTATTTGATCTTCAGTGGATCTGTATTTTCTGAATCCTGCTTGGTGTGGTGTTAAGAGTTTGTTTTCTTCCAGATGCCATGTTAGCCTGCCATTGATAATGCGTTCCATTAATTTTCCTACACAGCTAAGTAGACTGATAGGTCGATAGCCATTTGGTTTCTTCCAGGTCTTTTCCTTTCTTTGGGACTGGTATTAGTATAGCTTCCTTCCATGCCTGTGGGACTATTCCTCTCTTCCAGCTGTTATTTAGGACTGCTAGTAGTTTCTTCTTTGCCTTGGTGCCTAGTCCTATTAGCATTTCATTTGTGATTCCATCCTTTCCTGTGATTTCTTCTTTTTTAGGGTATTCATTGCCTGTTCCATTTCTTCCATTGTTAGATTTGCCATCATATATTCTGCTGCTGTCTCTGTATTTCTATGATGTATCTGTTTGTCTTTGATTGCTTTCTTCTGTTCGGTTGTAATATCAATGTGGTTTGCATTTGCATAGTGTTCCATTAGTGCATTTGCAGCCTTTTTGCCTGTAAGCAAGGCATTTCCTTGTTTAATTGTTATTTGTTTGTTTCTAGGTCCTTCATTGTTCATGGCTTTCACTAGTTTCCATAGTTTGTTTCCATCCCTGTCAAAATTCAGGTTTTCTGTTTTTTCCCTCCAACAATCTCTTGTTGTTTGATTTACTGTTCTTTTATATTTTGCTGAGATGGCTTTGAGAGAGATGTTTGCTTCAATTGTTTGTTCTCTCTCTGCTGTCTTCCTGGCATCTTCAACTTTGTCCTCCAAACTTTGTAGTTCTTCAGTCCAGTATGGTTTGTAATTTTTCCTCGCTCCTCTTGGAATGGACTCAGTGGCTGCCTGTATTATCGCTCTGTTTAGACTTTCCACCATTTGCTTTATGTTGCCATATCGTGTATTTATGTTTTCACAATATTTGTCTGTTAGTATGGCAAATCTGTCCCAATCTGCTCGTTTGTAATTCCAGCGTGGCAAGGGCTTTTGCTCCTGTGGAACATACTCCATATTCATTTCAAGCTTGATTGGTCTGTGGTCACTACCTGCTAATTGGTCCAGCACATGGCGATCGATTTTGTGGAGGATGTCTCCTGTGCAGAAAGCTAAGTCTGGAGTAGAAGTGGTAAGCCATCTTCTGGAGTAGAAGCTCGGTGTGTCATCCGCTTTGTTGAGTAGATGGAGATTTGAGTCTATTTCCCAGTCCTCCAATTCATCTCCTCTTTTGTCAGTATCTGGGTATCCCCATCTTCTGAACGGCTATTAAAGTCTCCGACAATAATGCAGTTTGTGTCAGTTATTTTCATGTTTGAGAGTGTAAGGTCCTTATCTGCTGGGCTATACAGATTGTAGATTCTTATTTTCACGTCCTTTATCATTATATCAACACCTATAATTTCCGTTTGGTTGTTAGAGATCACAGATACTTCACTGCAAGGTATTGTATTTCGTGTAAGTATTAGAACTCCTCCTTTGTGTCCTTCGCGGTCGAAACGTGTGGCCTGATATCCTCTGACTGAGAATTTGTGATTGGCGTTGAGGTGTGTCTCTTGAATGCATGCCACATCTATTCTATCTTTATGAAGACGCTGTGTTAGGGAGTCTTTCTTCTTGTAAACTCCTTCGGCATTCCACTGTAGTATGTTGAGTGTCCGGGGTATTTGGTCAATAGCTCTTAACCTACTCCTCTGTGCCTTGACTCCACAGCACAGGGGAAGGTGACCACCAGTAGTCATGGGTGGACCCCCTCGAGGCAGGGGGCCCGGCACTATCACCGCCTGATGGGACTTCACGGGATTAGCACCATATCGATTAATTTTGATTTGTGACATCATGAATTAAGTTACGTTGCACTGCTTTGTCAAGCCTGTGGCTCAGTACATCCGATTTCGACAAGCATTTATTCGGGATGCTTTCCCTAGCCTTTGACTGTCCCCAGTCTACCTACAAGGCAGCAGGTTTCACGTTGCACTGCTTTGTCAAGCCTGTGGCTCAGTACATCCGATTTCGACAAGCATGTATTTGGGGTGCTTTCCCTAGCCTTTGACTGTCCCCAGTCTACCTACAAGGCAGCAGGTTTGTGTGTCTCTTCGTCTGGTCCCTCTCCCTTGACCTGTCCGACATGGGTGGCCCTACCAGTAGCTGTGCTACCGTCGGCATAGCTCTTGGGGTCATTGGGACGCACAAGCCCCTCTACCTCGTCACGGTGGACACACAGCAGAGGGGAAATGAGAGGTTAATGGTGGAACTTCGAAAGTGCAAGGTCATGAAAACCAAGATTATCCAGATCTGAAAATTAATTATTAATGACGATCACTCCGGTGTCTAGAAAGATTTTTCACCCGCAAATAAAAACCCTCACTGCAAGTAACTTCAACCAAATGAAAACCAAAGTGACCTGGTACGTAAAAAGCACTCTAAACAAACAGATATTAGTCTGTGCAAAGATAAATTGACACGTATTGATTGACGCTCATAGAAGTAGAAGATGAGTAGAGACTAGAGCAGTGGTTCTCAACCTTTTTTGGCCCGTTCCCCCCTTCACCATATTTTCAGAACTTCACCCCCCCCCCCCTTTTCGTATTTCCTACCTAAAAATGTGGCCCGTTCCCCCCTTCACCATATTTTCGGAACGCCATTCCCCAATTTCGTATTTTCTACCTAAAAATCCCGCCCCGCCCCTATACAGTATACGCAATGATGGAAGCTAAATTTAATAGCACATACTAAAACAAGTCTAGACGTCCACATAAAACATGATCTGTGGGTCTACTTACTTTATAAATTGAATTTCAGAAGGGTGAGACGTTCTGAACCGTACAGTATGAAGGGAAAAACAATATCAAGCAATCGGTTCTTGTATTAACGCGATCTTGAAATAATCTTACTTCCCCCCCCCCCCCGAAACACTAAAATCCCCCCCCCTTTTTTTTGAGGGGAGGGGGAATTCCCTACCGGTTGAGAACCACTGGACTAGAGGATACACTCATCATTATCATGTGCCATGTCGATAAGCGTGGGCGGTCATGTTTCATCTCACACGATCAACAGAAGTGTGGATCAGAGGATACACTAGATAACATAAAACATTGAAAGCTACAGTTGCCCCATCGGGATTCCACACTCTCACCTCCACATGACGCCAGTGCCTCACTGCAAGAACAAGTATTCTTCGACGTACCATAAAATAAACACGCCAAATAGACGCCAAACAATACATTTTCAATTTATTTATGAAATCTTTTAGTAGCCTCAAAAGGGTTCCCCAAAATTGATGTATCTGTGTAATAGTAATTTAGTCGTGGTTCCAACATCACGGCAAAGGGGTCGCCTCATTGTACTCCGTTCCTATGCCATAGATGCTCATCAGTGACGAGTATGAGGAGATGGGAAAGCCACTACAGAAGATCTAAGGTAATTGGTTGCCGGTTAAGGGCACATCAAGGAGATGTGTGAAGTGTTGCGTAAGATGCTTTCCACAAAGGGATAGTACTCAGCCGCATTTAATAAACATGTGAGGAAGACAACAGAGAAAGAGAGGGTGTTTTGAGGTGAAAGTAGACTGGACAAGCTGTGTATAATTTGAGAGAGAGTGAGATAGAGAGGTGGGTGGAGAGAGAGATGCACAGACACACGGACGGATGAACAGGTGGACAGACAGACAGACGGACAGACAGACAGAACAGACAGCCAGCCGGACAGACAGACAGACAGATAGATAGATAGATAGATAGATAGATAGATAGATAGATAGATAGATAGATAGATAGATAGATAGATAGATAGATAAACAGACCGACATATCGATAGATAGATTGAGCTATAGTACACCATACAACCCATTTTAACCAACGGATGTGTATCACAGACACCTTGTAATCAAGGCCTTTGAAGGCAACAGTGTCATTTCACAAACAAATATTTAACAATACGGTCGTAACTACCAGGGAAGTCCCCGGTTCAAACCTTCGAGAGATATTTAACCAGCCATAGCTCATCAAATCAAAGCACTGGACCGGTATACCTCTCTCACTCTGTGTGTGTGTGTTTTTTTTTTTCTTTCACTGCCAAGATCCAGTTAGATGATGTCTCTTCTCCGTTTACTTAAGCAAATGACAGGCGATGTATATGCATCCTTTATCGGCGCTTCTGTATCCCACTCAGACTATATTACATTAAGGAAACTATGTAACATTCAAGAAACTATATGACATTCAGGAAACTATATGACATTCAGGAAACTATATGATATTCATGCAACTATATGGTCTTCATAAAGCTATATGACATACAGGAAATAATATGACATACGGGAAACAATATGACCTTCATGAAACTATATGGCAGTCGTTCGAACTCTCACCTGATAGAGCTTAGTATATAATCAGCGCAACCCCCTAGCGACTGCACTAAGGCTGAAAGTATATGACCTTCATGAAACTATACGGCGTTCAGGAAACAAGGGGTTCCTAGCGCAACAAGGCGATAGTGAGACAACATGATGTTACTGACACAACATGGAGATGGAGAGACAACATGACGTTAAGACGCAACATGCAATTTGTGAAACAACATGGCTTTACTGATATAACATGACGTGAAATAAACAAATCGTTGCTAATATGTCACTCCCAAGTTTAAACCCCCAAAAAAAAAAAAAACATCAATATTAACAATTTAAAACAGTCCCATTCCAAACGTATCTCACGGAAAATTAACCCAAAAAATGTTCATTAATTTCATCATTATCTTTTCTTCCTTTCTGTTTTCTTTAATCCCAAGGCTTGATTGAGCCCTTCAGCTTGGTCTGCTTCTCTTGCTAGCTTCCTCCTTTCTGCTCTCCGGAGCCCGTCATCTGGAGAAAGACCCACTGACAAGCATGCATTTTCACAATCTCCAATGGCCCTCTTGTGACACTCACAGAAACGGCTTGACCCACCTTCCTCTAACGCTGGCGTGTTTATTTTTACCAGCTTCTCTTTCCAACTCTGGATTTCATTGCCCCTTCCTCTACTCATCTCTCTCTCTCTCTAAAAATCTTTTGATGAATGCATCCAAACTCCGGGGAGATTTTTTAAGAACCCCTCCCCGCCCTTACCTCTTCTTCTTCCACGCTGCTTCTGCAGCGCCAATTTCAACTCATCTTATTTTATCCTTCTGTTTTCTTTCTTCTATTTCCACTTTCTCCTTTTTATTCTCTTACCTTCTCGTGTTTTCTCTTCAGCTTTTTCTTCTTTTACCATCTTAATTATTCTCTTGATCTTCACTCTTCATCATTATTTCTCTCTTTTCAATTCTTTCAATTCCCTTCTGTCTCCTAGTTATTCTTCATACTTACTCTTCTGTTGCTAATTTTCTTTTTTCCTCAGTCTTCTTCTCCTTCTTTCTTTCCCCTTTCGTCTTCTACATCATCATCGTCGTATCCGTTCCCAAATAAACAAAGGTTCTCATATTGTAAGCCAAGGAACCTTTTACACGTTTGACGACGCATTGAGCATACGGTGCCTGACCCATATTTTCTTAGACAACTCGGCACACGCTGGGTGATGTGTCAGTACCACGTCGGACGCCTTTACTTCCGAACACATTTCTAAGATCCATGACCAACAGCCCGACAGGCCAGCGTCTAGCTATAGTCTGTTTACTTTTGTCTGCCCCAATTTAAAATTCCATATTTCAGTAACCAACTGAGGGAAAATGATGAGATTTAGCATATACCTTATCATTATGTCCACCCAACAACAACAAATTTTGTTCTGGAGATTGTACAGCCGATTTCAAAGTTTGTTTATATGCGGTATATAATTTACGGGTCAGAGATGAAGCCCACATTATTAAATGTATTACATCTTCACACAGAAAATGGGATTGGCCTTATGACAAGAATGGAAAGGTCTATTACTGTAAAATAAGTTTGTTAGCGAGTGTTCACCAAAACATCAAAGAGATGTCGCCGCTTTCCATGATTTAAGTTGCTTTTGGACCTATCAAAGACATATTCCTTGGGTGGGGGTAAATATAAGACGGCAGGAAAAATCTCATAGCGATGCAACAGACACTCTTCAAAATAATTGATCGTGAATGAAGGCATTAATTTCTGGACATACTATAGAATCCTACCGCGACTCCGAGTCTCAACAAGAACACGTTACGTCCTCCTGTCCTGTACCCTCGGCTCCAAATTCTCTATTTATGATTCCTACTTTATTCTTTTCGCAAACTACTGTACGTAAACTTGTCAAGAGATCACAAACAGCAAAATAAACAAATTTTGTTAATGCTGAGGTTGACCGCAAGGTCCTGTAAAGGATATGCAACTAGCTTTTTTAAAACTATTATTTATATATAAGAATTCTCTAATACTCCTCCAAGGGAGTCTCCGTGGCGAAGTTGTTACCCCGCCTGTTCTCGCTCTGAAGGAAGTGGGTTCGATTCCGGCCCACGCCGTTCCTTTCATGAGTGCAATTTTCTCGGAGACTCATGGGGATCGTCGCTGGAGATATGGAGCCCGCGCTTTGTGAGGCACACCCCCCCCCCCCCCCCCCCCCCTTGCGGAATGGGACCGAGCTATAAGGAACAAATCCCGTCCCAATGAAGTCGATCGTTCTACCTTTTTTTTTCTTTTTTCTCTTCCTTCATTTTGAAACATCACTCATTACACAGAATCTAGTCCTCGCTTTCACTTGCCGTCATACCAATCTTCGATAACATCTTTCGCCATCATCTTTTCTTGACCTGCTGAACCACTGCAATTTAGACAATCCTTTCAACATCTGTGTCTCTTCTCCCTCAGCCTTGCTAAACCTTCCATGAGTTCTACATCCTTGGTTCTGTTATATTGCCTTCATTCTTCTTTTGTCCGGAATTATGTGTTATTTAGTAACGGAGGGCAGTAACGTGTTCCCAGCCAAGTATACTGGAACCCTGAATTGTGAATCAGTTGAACAGACAGAGCAACAAACAAACCCTGTTTCCCAAGGTTCGTCTTTTCTTTCTGGTCATTGCTCTTCTAACCTTGGATCTTCTGAAGTGGCTAAGCAGTTAGCTATCCTTCTGAAAGTGGTGGGTTCCTTCCCCGAAATGCGTCGTTCAGAACATCAGTGTAGTTTTTTTTTTTTTTTTGTGCTTTTTTTTTTGTTTTGTTAAAGAAGAAGAAGAAGAAGAAGAAGAAGAAGAAGAAGAAGAAGAAGAGAAGAAGAAGAAGAAGAAGAAGATAGATGAAGACATAGAAGAAGATGAAGAGGAAGCAGCAGCAGCAGCACCACCAGTATCAGAGAAGAAGAAGATAGCCTAAAAGATGATAATTAGTTTGCAATGCCACATATATCACACTACCCCACCATCAATGGATAGTGGATCGGATGGCTAAATATTCTCAGATAAAGATGAGATAGGAGGAATTATATGCACTTCGCTATTGTTGACAACTCCTCGGCAGTTATAAATCACAAAGAGTTAACTGGATGACGAAAGCTGACCACAAGCCAAAGTAATAATAATTACTAACAACTAGCTGGTATAACTATGTGCCCTGTCCGTTAGTTTATATAACTATAGAATTAATCATTATATTATGTAATATTGATAAGAATCAACGACTAGTTCAGGCAACTCTCATAAGAACGAACAACAAATTGATGCAACTATAATAAGCTTTAACGACTAGTTGATGCTACTGAAATAAGAACTAACAACTAGTTGATGCAACTCTTATGAGAACAAATAACTAAATGATGCTACTGAAATAAGCTCTAACGACTAGCTGATGCTACTGAAATAAGAATTAACAACTAGTTGATGCAACTCTTATGAGAACAAATAACTAGTTGATGCTACTGAAATAAGCTCTAACGACTAGCTAATGCTACTGAAATAAGAACTAACAACTAGTTGATGCAACTCTTATGAGAACAAATAACTAGTTGATGCTACTGAAATAAGAACTAACAACTAGTTGATGCAACTCTTGTGAGAACAAATAACTAGTTGATGCTACTGAAATAAGCTCTAACGACTAGTTGATGCTACTGAAATAAGAACTAACAACTAGTTAATGCTACTGAAATACGCTCTAACGACTAGCTGATGCTACTGAAATAAGAACTAACAACTAGTTGATGCAACTCTTATGAGAACAACTAACTAGTTGATGCTACTGAAATAAGAACTAACAACGAGTTGATGCAACGTAAGAACTCATGACTATTTGATATATCTATAACAATGACCACTACTAATTGATGCAGCTATATTTAAAACTAACGGCTGGATGATAAGAACCCAGGAATAGTTGTTGCATCTATAATAAGAACAAATGATACAGTTATAATATCTAGTGACCATTTAATGCAACTATAAGAGTTTGGAATTTGTTCATGAGCTATGAAAAGAACTAACACCCATTTAATGTAACTATAAGAGTTCAAAATTAGTTCGTGTAGCTATGAAAAGAACTAATAGTACTAATACCCATTTGTGCAACTGTAAGAGTTCACACTTTGTTCATGTAACTATGAAAAGAACTAACGACCAGTTGATGCAACTATAAGAGTTCACAATTCGTTCATGCTGATGCAACTATGTAAAGAACTAATGCCTCGCCGACACTTCCACAATACTTAACGACCAGTTCAAGCAATAACTCACTTGACAGACGCCATGATGACGGATCTAAGATCCTCAAACGACAATGAAGCGTCTTTTACAGGAATGCAAATTTTCTAAGAAAAAAAGCGATCACAATTTCATCCTTCAACAATTAACGCCAAAGAAAAACTTTGATAGCAAGGCTATTCAAACATTAGCAAATATTATCCATGAAAGCAGAATCGAAATCTCCGAAATAAATCAAGACGTAACAGAAGAAAATTAACGATTCAGAGACGAACCAAGATTTTCAATTTCCGCATGTAATATTGGCCCTGGATAAACAAATCATTGCCAATACCGCGCTTCCATTACAAGAAATTTCCAGAATTGCAAAGAGCAAAGACCATGCCAGGCCAAATTATCTGGCAACAGTCGTCCTTAACTTCAACATTTCAATGAGTCCATTTGGCTCTGCCATGGCCTGGGTTAATTCCTCAACGCCAATATTTATGCCAGCTAAGGTTAGGTTACAGAAACAAACGACCACTTGTGGTGAATTTTCCATTCTGGCAACAAACAAAAGCTAATTAGTGTAGCATTAGCATCTTATCGCAGTATTGAAAAAGGGTTTTCTGAGCTCAGTAAAGATTTGAACTCAAGCGTAATCCATATACGCGCTAGTACTTCTAGTGCAATGGACTGATCTTCGCCTGTGGATTAGTTTTGCCTATTACCAGTGCCCCTCGCCATCAGACGAACCGACTCCGACTTCCGAAGTACTTGTAATTTATGTACCCAAGTTAAGGTCGCCTCCCTGGCCTAGGAGTTTGCGACTTTCTCCGCAATCCCGTATACCGACGTGAGGAACGTAAATTGCGCGAGAATTGGTAGCAGTTCTCGTCGCGTTGGTAACTTACGGGGTATGTGGTGAGCCGGCCGCTCAGAAATCAATGGCAAACTACTGAGCGTAATCTTACCAAGAAATCAACAATCATCTGAAAGATGCAGATGTTGACAGCGACGTCCTGTAAAGGATATGCGAAAAAAAAAGTTAAGAACGGGAAGTCAATATTTTAGTCCACCTCACCGGTGTAGGGGTTGAACCCGCTACCTTGGCATCAGCGCACTGGAAGTTTAAGAGCGAGTGCTCTTACCCATTCGGCCATGCTGACCTGCAGTACATGGTTTTTTTTTCAAATATTGCAGAACGTGGCGATCAACCCCAACCCAAAGTTGATTTACTAAGCAATTGTATTGGTGTTCTAATTCTAAAAGACACCCTCCTTCATATGTTTTCCTGTCACATGTTGTCCCGTCATGTTTTCCCTGCTCGCTCGCTTTGAGCTGAAGCGTAGTCCATACACGCGCTACTAGTTCTAGTGTACTCGACTGAGATTTTGTGTGTGGATTAGCTTTCACATCAGGCGAACCCACTCCTATTTCAGAGGTATTTCCATCAGATGTTATGACTGTTCCAAGATAGCTGTACCTAGTTACTAGTTCAAGAATTGTATAATTTATTACATCTTGGTATTTCTGTCTTCTTGGAGATGACTATCATTTATGTATTGTTACTATTTACTTCTAATCCTAACTGCCTGCCGTCCTCAAGAAGCGTCTACTAATCATCGTCTGAAATATTGTACCATTGACACTTCTTATGTTGTTGATGTTATGTCCTTCTGTGAAACAAATGAAAACAGTAAAATGATTGGAGAAATTGAAAGTAGACAGTCACAGTTTTTTGGACACATTATGAGAAGAACTAAATTGGCGGACTTGGTGACAACTGGCAAGACTGAGGGGAAGAGAACTAAGGGAAAGCAGAGAAGTAAATACATGGATGGCTTGACCACGTGGTATGGTCGAGACAAGAACAATGAGCTGATCTACAACTTTGGTGATCGGGTGAGATAGCAAAACATGACCGCCTACGATTATCAGCATGGCACATGATGATGATGTCCTCCTTTGGAGATGATTTTTATATCTTTTAAGTTTATCATACGTTCACTATACCGGGGGGGGGGGAGAGAGAGAGAGAGAGAGAGAGAAGGAGGAGGAGTAAATGCCTGCAGACAGTACACATCCCCGCCTCGCATATCTTTCTTGATTGGCTGGTATTGATCGACTTCATTATTAATTGTTATGGCAGCTTATTGTTTCCAGTATATGTTCTTTGCGAGTCCGGTCAATGTTTAGATCTGCAAACATCATATCATGTCGACATGTGTTATTCTAGTGGTTCTCAGCCTGTTTTGGCCCATGTACCCTTTCACCATATGTCAGAATGTCAGGCCTCCCACCCCCTTTCCAGCGAAGAAGAATAATTACCCCCTTTCCAAAATTGTCAGTCTCGAAAGGTGCATTCAAAATAACATGCCTATAATACTGAAAATCCTAATTTTCTTCCATATTTGTGCATAACCTTTACATGTATAGATTAATTTTATAGTGCAGTAGTAAAACGTCAAAGAACTGTCACTTAATACACGACACCAGAATGCCAGAAAATTGTGCTTCATAAAACAAAACGCTCAATAGAAAACCAGAATATTGTGCCTGAAGCCATTTTCTTCTTCTTCTTCTTCTTCTTCTTCTTCTTCTTCTTCTGCGTTCATCCGGAGTTTTTTTTTTTTTCGGACGTGATTGCGTTGCGTCTGTTTACAGCAAAGCTGCGTTCTTGCGCCGTTAGGCCGACACATCCGACTTCTACGGGCATTTGTTGACCGGGTTAACCTTCCCGGAAGCCATTTTGAGTTTACCAACCTGTGGTCTTAATTCCCCACTCCATCCATCATGTGCCATGCCGATAAGCAGTGCGCGGTTATGTTCTGCCATCTCACTCAATCACCAGAGTCGTAGATCAACTCCGTGTTCCTGTCTCGACCATGCCATGTGGCCAAACCCTCCACGTATTTAATTCTTGGTCTTCCCCTTGGTCTGTTCCCTTCGATCTTGCCAGTTGTCACCAAGTTCTCCAATTCATTTCTTCTCATAACATGCCCCAAAAATTTTGACTATCTTCGTCTAATGTCTCTAATCAGTTTACGATCTTCATTTGTTTCTTGAAGGACTTGTTCATTGGTTTTTCTGTCTGTCCATGGTATTCTTTGCATTTTCCTCAGAAACCACATTTCCACAGCCATCAGATGTTTTTCAGCTTGTCTGCTCATTGTCCACGCCTCACATCCATACAAAAGTACAGGTTCTATGTAGCACTACAACACTCTTTTTCTCGTTTCAATTGATATCAATTTATTGGTCAGTATGTTTTTCATCTTGCAAAAGGCTACCTTCGCCATGGCAATTCTTGTTCTAATCTCTTCAAGGCATCTCCCATCAGATGTTATGACTGTTCCGAGATAGATGTACCGATTCACTTGTTTAAGAATATACCTCTGAATGTCGATGATATCGCAAAACATAAAATTACCCCTTTTGCGGGGAATCCCTCCACTGGTTGAGAACTACTGTGTTATTCTATCCAAAATCTTTGTTTAGTCAATGAAGCAACAAAGGAGGCCTTTGTTTACTTCTATCGAACGCCCTATTGATGTTATAAGCAAATACACAGTATTTCATGCTTTCTACAGGCCCACATTATTTTCCCTATTTCTGGTTGTATTTTCTTCCTAAACCTGTGCATGATAACTCCTAGCAAAACATTTGTGAAGTGACTCATTATGCTAATTGTTCGATTGTGATCTCATTCTTAGGTTCCTTGATTTCTTCTGGATTGCAATAAACATAGATTTACATAAGTCGGGGGGATATGTTTCCAGCATCATACCGTGTTTCCCCCGATTGATTGATTGATTGATTGATTTAGGAACCGACATCACAGCATTCGGGGCATTCCCATAAGCGCTCCGTCCCCATCCTCAGAAGCCAGCGAAGAATTCCAACCCCAATAGTACCAGTAGCAATCTGATTATATGTGCGTCTCGCCTTTCCTCTAAGCGTCGAGCATCGGCCAGATCGCCTCGTCACTCCTCGCTGTCGCATTCTTGCCAGACCATGGTGATCCATTTGCTCCTCCGTGTTTCCCCGAAAATAATAACTACCCCTATTATAAACCCTAGCACCATTTTTCAGGATGCTTTTAATATAAGAGAACAAAAATTTTGCTTGCGTATCCGCTTACGGGACGTTGCAGTCAACACCAGCATTTTCAGCTGTTTTTGATGTACTAGGCAAGTGTTACGTTCAGTAGTTTACCATTGCTTTCTGAACGACCGGCCCCTATACCTTTTTCGAAAAACCCAGCACCGCTGTGTTTCGAACCCGGGTATACGGGCTCACAAACCGCGTTTGCAAGCCCTTATTAATATAAGACCTACCCCTAAAATAAGCCATAGATAAGATCGTCAGCTAGAATGAGAGACTTCTTGCCGAATGGCCAGTCGGAGTACAGACGCCACTGATGCGCATTTGATAATGGATGGATGTGATTCATAATTCTATACGTCACTCGAGTTAAATAAGAAGATGACATGAATGTATTTGAATAAATGTAGATTTGTGTACATGAAATATATATATATATATATATTATCATACCTCCTCATAGTAGGACTGGCTCGATATAGCTCCCAAGTAATACTGCTATTAAATGACCCAATGTGTTTAAAGACAATGACAGATGCATAGAGGAATCACATTCAACAAGTGAACAAAATAAACCAACAGAATATTGGGATAGAGTTTGAGCTGCTGTGGACTTATTTGCCAACCCATATTTATTCCTGTTTTACAAATGACAGAAAGCCGAAGAATAAGGAAGAAGCAATAAAACATTAAGGCATGTTGCAAAGAAATTGCAGATGTTGGGTTCATTACCTCTGAATACACACGAGGTTGTCTGCGCATGTCTAGAATTTCATTAACTTACTATAAGCATCCGGTGTGTACACACTCATAACATGTGTATGGTGATGAGTGTGTACATGTCGTTGTGTTGGTGGTGAGTTGGAATACTCCCTCTGTTTGTCTTTAACTTTCTCTACGCTGGGGTCTGGATTGGTCGAGCTGGATGAATGCAGACTATCCCCGCTTCCAGACTTATTAGTGGCTGAAGAATGTATACCTGGACTAGGGCGGTTCTTCTCCTGAAGTTCATGGAGCTTGTGGGCAGGGCTATATCCCGTGTTGTTTACCAGCCCAGGACCGTCACCTCGTTGGGACTCTGCTGACTCCGGGGATTTCTTGCCTGTTTCAACCAGGGGAACTCTGTACCCGAGTTGGGTAGGATGAAGATACCCGTGTGGACCATTTGTGTATCCGATGATATGTGGACTGAGGGCCCTGTACATTGTGTCCATCTGTACAGGTCTAAAGTGTGGGTAGTAAGGTGCGTAGGGAAACGCCGTGCCTGCGGCTGGAAGAGAGTTGACGAGAGACACAGGCAATGCTGCCGCTGCTACTGACGATTGTTGTGAAGATGGTACTGTTGATGATACCGTTGATGATGATGATGATGATGATGATGCTAAACTTGGTTGTGGAATGCCTGGAGTGCTAGACTGACTAGGAGAACGCGATTTGCAAGCTGGCTCCAGTGATGAACATTTTGCAACCAGCTGAGAAATGCTGTCTTTGGTATCGAGCTGTTTAGAACTGACTGCATCAAGTCTTGTACTTTCCTCAGGGACAACACATTCCTTCTTGATCAAGTCATGAGGGATGAGATCCTGCAGTTTATTTTCAAAGGAACTCCTGGAAGTGACCACTGATGAAGAGTTCGACAAATGAGAGCTACTGCTGGTCAATTCAGGTGGACTCTTCCGTTTCTCCTGATGCTGATGTTCATATATGCTCTGCTTTTGTTGCTTATACAGTTGTGCTCTGTGGATATCATTCTGTTGCTGTTTTGTCATATGATAGTTCAGTTTGTCTTGGTTTAGGCCCGAATGGGGCTTTATTTCAGTACTCTCCTTCGGAGTATGGTGGATGTCGTTATGCCTATTCTTGACACCCTGATGTTTTTCACCATCTGACCATTTATGATTCACAGTGCCCTTCAGATATATCGATCCCAGTACGCAACCTCGAACCCGAGGATTCGTACCCAGGGCCTACATTACGGTTCATATTTGAGTTCCCAGAAGATGTCTGCTTCGCTGAGCCCTCCTCAGATTTAAAAGTATGATCATGGTGTTGTTGCAACCGCTTATGTTGGTCTAATGCTTGTTGGGCAATGTTTGCGTAGGAGCAGTCCGTGGCAGCTGAGTTATACCCAGCTAGATTGTACTGCAGATGGGCAGCTGACGGAGACACGCCATGGATGTGAGACAAGTAGCTAAACAGGGACTTCTGATGTAGGTCTGTGTCTTGCATGTTATGCCCAGCCTCCTTCTTATCGTAGGAATTTTCACTGGAACTAGGCCGTTTTTCTTCCATGTCATCTTTCTTTTTCAGCCCATCTGATAAAGTCGGCGACGAGACTTGACTTCCGACGCCATGCTGCAAATAACTAGATGGTCCTCCAAAGTAGAACATGTTTCCGTAATGCTGTGAGAGAGTGTTTGTATCCTGCCCCAAATGCAAAGAGCCATTCATCTGTCCATCTTTCTCAGCTGGGGAATCTTTCTTCGGGCTATCTTGCTGGAATGGAGAGTTGCTATCATTGGCGTCTGAAATGTCAGAGTATGCAGGACTATGCACGTCATCTGTGATCATGTTCTTGCTGTCAACACTAGAATATGCAGGACTATGCACGTCATCTGTGATCATGTTCTTGCTGTCAACACTAGAATAAACAGACAAGGTGGAGGGAGGAATCGCGACACGTGACCCGCTAGTTGTTGAGCTGTCGGAGCTGAGGGAGCATACTGGTTTGTTGGAGTTCACTGATGATTGGAATGCTAATTTGGAAACACCACTACTGAGACTGGATGGGTCAAACGGCTCTAGCCGATTGGAGTTCTTTATCACAGCTGTTCGTTCAGACCTATACAAATCATCCTGGGAAATCAAATCAAGCAAGGTCCTGTTACAGTCTTTGGAGGACACCTGTCCTTTTAAGTCAGGATTCACCGTAGGCTGATGATGCCCCAGTTTCACCATGATCTTTCTTCTTCTTTGACTTCCTTGGCTTATCTTTATTGAGATCGGCCAGTATTTGGTTAGGAGCTGAATAGTCCCTTAGGATTGTTGGTTTTGGCTGGATGGGTTTAAGCGTAGAAGTATGACCTTGTGAAAACAAAACCGAATTTACATTCTGTGAAAAAGCACCGCTCACGCCAGACATTTGTGAGGAAGGAGCTGGTACAATTGGACGTGTAGATGACACGGGTTTCACGGAAATGGAGTTCCTACCATTGTTCTGCTTGTCTGCAGTTACGGTTAGGCCTAGAACAGAAGTGGGTGTCGTGGCGCTTGTTTGGCGAGCAGCAGACGTCTTTAGAGGCAAAGTCTGAGTTGTGACTACACTAAGGCTAGGACTGGCTTGCGAGACTATAGTCATGCCAGTCAATGGAACCGTAGATATAGAGTTACACGTCTGTGCCAGCGCCGTGGTTAATGAAGATAAATCTATAGTGTTACTATTATTATTTATCACTGATGAATGAGAAATTTCACTAATTGACGATACTGAAGGCACTACAGTAAGTGAGGAGTCTGAAACATCCCCTAGATTGGAGTCTGTTATCTTACATGCAGGGGCAGACGTTGTACCCGGAGATGCTGGTTCTTTCTGTACATTCACATCTGTTTTATTAAGTAGAACTTGAGGATCGTTCTTGGTGCTGGCAACTAACCCCGCGACAACACTACCGCTGTCGTCACTAGCGTTGCTTTGTTCATCGACTTTGCTGGTTCTAACAGCGTCCACTTTGTGGACATTAGCTTGACCAGTGGCTTTATTTGCGATCTCTTTGAGAGGAATGTCATCATCCAGAGAATCTTTGGAGTCCCTGTCTGTGACCATCTGCTGCTCTTTAACTCTCTGTCTTTCCTTTAACTTCATTCTCTCTGTTCTCTCGGATATAGGCGTCTTCTCCTTCTTATCTGACTTTTCCTCCTCATCCTCATCTTCATCCTCCTCGTCTTTAGTATCATCCGTAAGAGACGATTTACGGTGGGCGTGCGTTCGGTGGTACCGCAAACCATTCATATGCTTGTACTTCTTCTGACAGTTCGGTTCTGGACACACAATATACCCATCGGGCGTGGGACTATCTGCTCCAGTGACTTCACGTGAACAGGGACGACTTTTCTTGGCTTTATCTCCTTCCAGATCATTTGGCTTCGCTCGTCGCTTCATGTTGCTGCTGTTGTTGTTGCTAACATCCGATTTGGCCGGACTAGGTGGTGCAGTGAAGTTACTGCTGCTGCTGTTCACAGTCCCGCGGCGGCCCTTACGAAGCCGCCGGCCTTCTGGAAGTTTCTCGCTGGTCTGGACGGAATTTCGACAATTGCGTTTACCACGCCCTTTCGGTGTTCTGGTTTCAAAATCACTAACTGGAGACTCGCAGCCATTGGGTCTGAAATGAAAAAAATGAAATAAATATAAATGTAGTTTACTCAAATCTATAAACATGCATGTAGTTATGGCAATTTATTAACCTGAATTCAGCTAGTAACAATGACATGAT
Organism: Cepaea nemoralis; assembly: GCA_014155875.1. Lineage (NCBI taxonomy): Eukaryota > Metazoa > Mollusca > Gastropoda > Stylommatophora > Helicidae > Cepaea > Cepaea nemoralis. Next base: position 25,135 of record JACEFZ010008801.1, read on the forward strand.
TCAACATAGTACATTAAAACATCGAGAAGATCGACTTCATTGCACCGAGTGTTATCCCATATGGCTCGGTCTCTTTCCTCAGGGCAGCCTGCCGAATGCGTCACACAAAGCACGAACTCCGTAGCTCCAGCGACGACCCCCAGGAGAATATGAGAACTCATGAACGGAAAGACATAGCCCGGAATTTAACCCACAACTTTCGAAGCGCGAGGCAGACTGCTTGACCACTTCGCCAGCGACTTCAGCTGCGTAGTGACAAACACCAGCCTGTCGACCGGGATGGATCCGCATCTGAGTAGACTTAAATTTTTTTTTAAACTGACATGGACTCTAAGGTCGACCCAGGTTAAAATGAGTACCAGGGAATGTTTTGCGTAGAAAAAGCGGCCGGTGCGATACTGATACTATCATCCACCAATGGTGATTGGTCTATAAAAATCCACAAATGGTGATTGGTCTATAAAAATCCAAGAATGGTGATCGGTCCATAAAAATCCACGAATGGTGATTGGTCTATAAAAATCCACGAATAGTGATTGGTCTATAAAAATCCACGAATGGTGATTGGTCTATAAAAATCCACGAATGGTGATTGGTCTATAAAAATCCACGAATGGTGATTGGTCTATAAAAATCCATGAATGGTGATTGGTCTATAAAAATAGGAGTCTAGCACCATTTGCCCAGTAAGCGTCTGTAAAAGGGGTTCTGAAATGTTTAATTCACTTGGCTGGGATTAAGGGGTTCTGAAATTGTTACTTCACTTGGCTAGGATTAAGCCTGGGTTAGTTATGTTATGTAAGTGGCTGGCTGAGATTAAGTCTAGGTTAGTTATGTTATGTAAGTGGCTGGCTGGGATTAAGTCTAGGTTAGTTGTGTTATGTAAGTGGCTGGCTGGGATTAAGCCTAGATTGGTTACGTTACGTAAGTGACTGGCTGGGATTAAGTCTAGGCTAGTTGTGTTATGTAAGTGGCTGGCTGGGATTAAGTCTAGGTTAGTTGTGTTATGTAAGTGACTGGCTGGGATTAAGTCTAGGTTAGTTGTGTTATGTAAGTGACTGGCTGGGATTAAGTCTAGGTTAGTTACGTTATGTAAGTGGCTGGCTAGGATTAAGCCCGGGTTAGTTACGTTATGTAAGTGGCTGGCTGGGATTAAGCCTAGATTAGTTAGTTATGCAAGTGGCTGGCTGGGATTAAGCCTGTGTTAGTTACGTTATGTAAGTGGGTGGCTGGGATTAAGTCTAGGTTAGTTGTGTTACGTAGGTGGCTGGCTGGGATTAAGTCTAGATTGGTTACGTTACGTAAGTGACTGGCTAGGATTAAGTCTAGATTGGTTACGTTACGTAAGTGACTGGCTGGGATTAAGTCTAGATTGGTTACGTTACGTAAGTGACTGGCTGGGATTAAGTCTAGATTGGTTACGTTACGTAAGTGACTGGCTGGGATTAAGTCTAGGCTAGTTGTGTTACGTAAGTGACTGGCTGGGATTAAGTCTAGGCTAGTTGTGTTACGTAAGTGACTGGCTGGGATTAAGTCTAGGCTAGTTGTGTTATGTAAGTGGCTGGCTGGGATTAAGTCTAGGCTAGTTGTGTTATGTAAGTGGCTGGCTGGGATTAAGTCTAGGCTAGTTGTATTATGTAAGATGCTGGCTGGGAATTAAGTCTAGATTAGTTGTGTTATGTAAGTGACTGGCTGGGATTAAGCCTGGGTTAGTTATGTTATCTCCACGAGGTTTCAGGTGCGTATTTCACTGTCAACATTTAATATAATAACGCAACTAAAGTCTATGAAACATGAAGAACATCTAAAGGAATGACTATAGTCTGTTTACTTTTGTCTGCCCCAATATAAAATTCCATATCTCAGTAACAAATTGAGGGAAAATTATGAGATTTAGCATATAACCATTATCATTATGTCCACCCAACAAACACATTTTTGTTCTGGAGATTGTACAGCAGATTTCAAAGTTTGTTTATATGCGGTACATAATATACGGGACAGAGATGACAGTTTTCAAAATAATTTATCGTGAATGAAGGCATTCATTTCTGGACAGACTATAGATAATAAGCTATCTGTTGGAGAATCAGCCTTGTCCATTTAACGGCTCTGGGGTAGTATTACTCACTGCCTAAGCATACCAGTCTCGCTGACCTAAATGCAGGCGTTTACAGGATATCGAAATCGATCCTAGCATTTTCTAAACAATGGTACGTGCAATAGTACGTTCTTTGCCTTCTGAACGATGCTCATACCCGGGTGAAAAAACAACGCAGAACGATCTGCTCCCAAATCGTATGAAAGCTGAATTCGAACCTGGAATGTCATTATTAGGAAACTAAGTTCACTACCTTCAAACCGCAGATCTAGATGCTTAACTTTCATACAGTCGCCAGATATTTGACAGATTTAAAATTTAGCTGCATTTCCTTTACAGGACGTCGCAGTCAACACCAGCATTTTTAATAACTGTTTGTGATTTCTTGGCAAATTTACGTTCAGTAATTTACCACTGCTTTCTGAAACGACCGGCACTCAAACCATTGTATAAAAACCAACGCAAGGCAGGTAGCTTCCAAATCACCAGCAGCTGTGTTCCGAACGCGGTACGCGGGATTACGAACTGCGTTCGTAACTATTTCGCCACAGAGAGAAGGATTGATGGTCAACGCCAAATATTCCATCTAAAGCTACAAACACAGCAATGCTAGCGCAAGGTGAAATGAACGCTAACAGGCTGTTCTGTTGTATCGTTGCAAGTTGCCAAGTCCAGCTGCAACATCATTAATAATTTCCCTGACGTATCATTTCACACATCCTAGCGTTGCCTTTCTGAAGTCGTTCCATTAGCGCGCCAATAATTACATCCATGCCACATCGAATTTACGTCTGCCTGGGTTCATCTTTTTGTTCTAACATGAGATCGTTGTTCAGCTATGGTATCACTGATCAAAATGCCCAGAATGAAAGCGCCCGACAGACTCAAATGCCAAACACAGCGCCGATTGTCGAAGGATGAAGCGAAAACAAAAAAGAGAGAGAGCTGGCTTGACAGAATATCTCATTCCATTTAGGAAGCCGTGTTTTCGTTTCAAGCCGGCTGGATCAAACGTCAAGTAGGGGAAACGATCCGCATGGGACTATTTTTTTTTCGTTTCTAGAATATATATATATACATATATAAACAATATGTTGCACGATTTATGGCCTGGCATAGTGCATTGCATCTCGTCAGGTGTTTACTCCAGAGTTATATATCATCTGAAATGAATGATACTTAAGCTAACACAATTAAAACACATAATGTCAGGTATTGTTAGAATGTGGAACATCTGAAAATATATAACTCTGCAGTATGCACCTGACGGGATGCAGCTAAATATGCCAGGCAATAACTCGTGCAACATATTGCTTTTTGGTTTCTGCTTTTAAATTCACAAAGAGAATACATTGTATTGAATATATTCAACATATATGAGTGATAAACACTCCGCCGTGGGGTAAGTAAGCACGACCGGAGGTTTCCGATCATCAGATGATCCCTCCCCCTTTTCGCGGTATGTGTCGGCCCCTTATCTGCCTAACACCCTCTAAGGGCCGGCCCCGCTCTTGTCATGACTCCGGGTGTCTTTCTCCTGCTGTACCTCCTCAATCTGCCTTTTCGAGACGTTCGAAACGTGTTTGCAACCACACACTTTCGCTTTTCTGGGATAGTGAAGATTTCCGGATGTTAACTGTGAGATTGATCGGTTCTGCCTCGTTGGGAGACATGTTAGACTTTGCCTTGCAGGGATGGGCATGCGCACGCGCGTATGTGTGTAAGTACAAACACACACACACTAGGTTTAAGGGCTGAACCGCCTACCTCTTCACCACTGTAACGGAAATTTAAGAGCCAGCGCTGTGATCATTCCCACCACTACGAATTCTTGTGCACTGTTACTACTAGGTAATATTAACAATACCGCTAACATAACATGTTACGCATATAGTTTGCGGTATTTTAGTGGTCGCACTTGGAAGTCGGCTGGCGCGGAATGTGTGCAGTACAGCAATTATTTACTGAGTAAAGTCTCTCTATCAACACCGTCCCGTGTGAAGTGGATAACGATAGGCTACAAGAATCGATTGTACCAAGCAGACTGGATCGATTCAAGGTCACAGTTGGAGCAATAGCTGGACAGGAAATTCGACGCCACGGCTCAACACCGGCCTGGATCATTTATGACGATAAGCATTGTCATCAAGAGCCTTGCCGACTGGTGTTTGCGATCATGCTTCTCCATTTCTTGCGAAATCTAAAATAATCTATAAATCTGCTAGGTGGTACCTTTCCACCTATACTGTTGTATGCATGTCAAACATAGACAATAAGCAGACAACTTAAGAAACATTTAATGGCAGTGGGGTGTGTTTCTGAGGAAAATACAAGGAAAACCATGGACGTAAAACTAATGAGATAGTTCTACAAAACAGCAATGGAAATAGAAAATTGATTTAGAGTAATTGGACAAAGAAAGATGATTTTTTTTGGACGCGATATGAGCAAATATTAATTTAATATTTAGCAACAACATGCAAATTTGAATATAAAAGGACCAGGGGAAGATAAAGAGATAAAACCTCGGATGGTCTGTCCAAGTGACATAACCGGGAACATAATACAAACTAATCCGAGATTCAGGAGATCGTGTTTGGTTGGCAAACCTGCCAGCCGGCACGGCACACAGTTATGATGACGACACTAGTCCGTGCCATGACAAAAGGCTGTCGAGAATGTTCTTTCAACGTGTGCATGTGGGTCTGTGGTACGCAAACGTGTAGTGTCAGTATTTGTAGATGAGATTCTGGTGTGTGTGTGTGTGTGTGTGTGTGTGTGTCTGTGTGTGTGTGTGTGCGCGTGCGTGCGTGTGTGTGACAATAGGCTGTCGAGAATGTTCTCTCAACGTGTGCATGTGGGTCTGTGGTACGCAAACGTTTAGTGTCAGTATTTGTAGATGAGATTCTGGTGTGTGTGTGTGTGTGTGCGTGTGTGCGCGTGTGCGGCTCTTTCGAAACATCGTTCGTGTGTTACGTGTGCAACATGTGTGCTGTGCGTGTGGGTACTGAAGACAGTGTCTCTGGACAGTTGTGTGGTGTGTGTGTATTAAGATTTTGATATTTTCCTCTATGTGTACACAATTTTCTCTGTCTGTTTCCTCTGTGTGCACTTATTTTCTTCTTTGTGTACATAATTTCTATATTTGTACATATTCTCTCTCTCTCTCTCTCTCTCTCTCTCTCTCTCTCTCTCTCTCTCTCTCTCTCTCTCTCTCTCTCTCTTGTGCGTACCTTTTTCTAGTGTTGCTCCGCGGCGAAATTGCTACGAACGCAATTCGTAATCCTGCATACCCACGTTCAAAACACAGCTGTGGGCGATTTGGCAGCCTTACGTTGGTTTTCTTTAATGAAATAGTATGGGTGTCGGTCGTTCAGAAATCGATGACAAACTACTGAACGTAAACTTGCCCAGGAATTACGAACAGCAAAGTATGCTGGGGTTGACTGCTAAGTAACGGATATGCAAATAACTTTTCTAGTGCATACATTTTCCTTAGTGCGTACATATTTTCCTCTGTGCGTGTGGTGTGTACTTTTCTCTAGTGTACATATTTTCAATTGTTGTATTTACTTTTCTCCTTTATGTGTAGATATTTTCAACTGTTACATGTACTTTTCTCTACATATCTTTTCCTGCGTGTGTGTGTGTGCGTGCGTGCGTATGGGGGGTGGGGCTGGGGGGAATTCCAGCCACATTAGTCACCGTTTAGTAGAACAATTTCTCTCTCTCTCTCTCTCTCTCTCTCTCTCTCTCTCCTCTTCTCTCT
>JACEFZ010008802.1:0-22642 GCA_014155875.1 Cepaea nemoralis
ACCCCAACCGGATTTTTCTACTCAAGATCTGCGCGGGTGCTACGGAGTTCGTGCATCGAGCGAAGCCATCCTTGAGTGAATTTTCAGCAGCGTGTGTGGTTCAAATCAGTCTGTGTTTACGCTTTTTCAACATGGCGGAACAACGTGTGTTTTCCGATGGGCCAGCAGTTAACATACCGAAGCGGCGTGGTAGCCGCGCAGGGAAAAAGAAACAAGGTAAGCGCGGAGGTTTGAGGCGTTTTAGACTCAAGTGTCACCGTCTAGGACTCAGGAACATCCGTATTCTATATTGGAACTGTGCCAGCGTAAAACAACGGGGCTCTATTTTAGAAACCCTAGTTTACAGGAACGACATTGTAGCACTCCAGGAGACGAGACTGGGCGATCAGCTACTCCGAATTGCCGGCTTCAAATGTTTCTACAACAGACGACATCTGGGAACGGCGATTCTCGTTCGCGACAGCATGGTGGCGTCAGAGCTAGACATGTCCAGTTGGGACAGTGACGATATACCAATACAGGCGTTGAGAGTTCATTCCAGTAGACCATTCGTGTTGGTTAATGTTTATGCCCGCAATGCGAGTATGGACGCCCAGAAGTGGCAGTGCTTAAGTGGCATATTGGGCCAAGAGAGAAATGTTATTTTCTGTGGTGACTTCAACGCTAAGGGCAGAGCATGGGGAACACTTCCTCCAATACACAAGGGGAGGAGCTCGAGACTGCACTGGAAACCATCGACCTGGTTTGTATTAACAGTGGCTGTGTCACCAGGACAGCAAGCCGTCCAGGCGATGAGGACAGTGCTATTGATCTGGCGCTAGTTTCACCTTCACTCACTACAGTGTGTAGATGGGGTGTCCTAGGACACCATGGCAGCGACCACCACCCGTGCAGCATATTGGTGGAGAAAGGCAGAACCAGGCAGCACAAGCTAAAGGTAAAGACGTTCCAGTATGACAGTACAGGGCAAGATGTGGTGAGTAAAATAAGACGTGACAAGCGCAGAACGTTTCAGGGCAGGAAAAAAAGCTGGGAGCAGCCACCGTGGTGGAGTTTCGAGGTGGAGAAGGCTTGGGTGGATAAGCGTAGTGCTGTAAGGAGATGGCAAAATGCCAAGAAGAACAGAGCTGGTCATCCTAGTCCCTGCTTGCACTTAGAAAGAGAGATGCACACAAAAGTAAGCTATTTCAAAAAACTGGTCAAGGTGGTTAAAAGCGAAAAATGGGCAGAGGTGTGTCAAAGAGTAAGCACAGACAAGTCACTGAAATTGTTCTGGCGACTACATAAAAGCATGAGTGGTGTAGTCAAGAATAAGAGCATTTCAGACTTCCAAGGTGCTGACCTCATCTGGCAGAGGACGGACGAGGACAAGGGCAAAGCCCTCTTTGAACGCTACCTTGAGCAGGGCAACCAGACAGACATGGGAGGCCGAAATCTGGCCAAGGAGGTCACCTCAGACAGATGCAAGGCCCAGAACACTTCGGAGGAAGACACAGTGACAGTGAAAGAAATCAGGGCTGTGCTTCGACGATCAAAAAACAGTGCTCCAGGTCCTGATGGCATAAGATACGACGACATAAATAGGTGTACCGACAATGAGCTAGAGAAATTAGCAGACATGTACAACAACAGTATAGGGAGTGCTAGCATCAAGGAGGAATGGTTACACAGCTATCTGATTCCCTTGCCGAAGCCTGACAAAGACCACAAAAAAATTCAGGGATATCGAATTATAACCATGCAGAATACAATAGGCAAGCTGCTGGAGAAGGTAATTGCCAGGAAAATATCAAGCCAACTAGAGAGGCAAGGTGTTTTCCCACCTACCCTGGGTGGGTACCGTCCAAAAAGAGAAACCTGGACCAATGCAGCAGTCTTTGCCCAGGATGTCTATGAAGGTTTCCACGCAGGCACTGAAACCGTTGCTGCAGCGATTGATCTTGAGGACGCATACAACAGAGTACCACTGGATTTTTTAATGTTTCAGCTTCTTGAACTAAACGTAAGTCCATTCCTCCTTAGTTGGATCGCTGCAGCCCTCTACCAACGGAAAGTAGTTTTTAGATGTGGCAGTTGGACTTCGGAACCAACAACAATATATCCTGGCCTACCACAGGGATCGCCATTATCTCCGGTACTGTTCAACGCCTACACAGTGAGAATCACCAGTGAGCAGATCACTGGACCTGGCAGGACATTGTCGTATGCCGATGATGTTTTAGTGTATCGTCAGGGTAAGGATAGAGAGGAGGTTGCTGTGGAACTACAAAACGAACTCAATCGCATAAGTACTTGGTGTGATGAAGCTGGGGCAATGGTCAACCCAACAAAGGCAACAGTGACTTGGTTCTCGTTGAATAATCATATTGTCAACAATCCAACACCAACTGTAATGCTGTGTTCAGAGACGGTGGAAAGAACGCAGGCAATGAATTACCTGGGAATACGGTTTGATCGAAGCCTTGCTTATAATGTGCACATAGACCAGGTGATAACAAAGGCCAAGCGGGGTTTGGCAGCGATGCGGGTGATGGCGGCAGCAAACTGTGAGCAGCGCCATCTATGTCTTCTGTACGAGGGGCTGGTCATGTCTGTTTTGGAGTATGCAATGGCAATCCTGACTCTCAGCCATACGCAGATAGAAAGGATGGAAAGGATACAGAATGAAGCAATGCGCATTATTCTTGGATGTACAAGAGATACAGCATGCAGGGCGATGCGCTACCTTCTTGATTTTCCAACCATTGAAGAGAGAATACAAGTTTGCAGGGCACGCGCCTACCTCAAAATTAACGCAAACACACAACATCCACTGCATAGCGAAATTAGGAAGGTGAAGGGCAGCAGGTTAAAAAGAGGACGGTCGTGGATGGGTCAAGCCGAAGACATTCTTCAACAGGTGTGTTCACTTGAGGACTTAGAACCTGGCGAGGAGTGGGTGCAAGTGCCAACAGACTTCTGCACATCCTTTTCAGTTTGCATCCAACTAGATAGAAAATGCAGACAAGAAAATCCGGCTGCTGTTGAGGCTGAAGTACAAGCGTTGATTTTCGAGAATTCGCTAGACGGTGACGCGGTCATCTACACAGATGGGTCGGTCGTCCGACATGTGAGAAGCTCATGGGCCTTTACAGCTCGGGCCGGAGGGAGAATTGTGAAGGAGGACTCTGGTGCTTTCACTGAAACCACAAGTAGCCTGACCATGGAAGTCATGGCAGTAAGTAAAGCAATAACATGGCTCGAGACACAGACATTCACTAGGGCTTGTTTCCTTAGCGACTCAATGAACATGATCAAGAGGATAGAGGAGGGGTCGATCCGAAGAGAGTGGTTGCTGCCTCTGAAGCGGTCTCGGCTGGCAAAGATTAGTTTCATCTTCGTGCCAGGTCATGCGGGAGTACAAGGAAATGAGCGGGCTGACAAGCTCGCAGGTGAGGCTACTGTGGAGGGCGGACGCGCCATGGACCAGGGTGACATTCTGAATGCTCTACGAGAAGTGAGACTTTTGCGAGAACCAAGTGATGACTGTGAATCTACAACAATGACCAGACTGCGGGAGCAGCAAATTAAAAGAGGGGTGGCCAAACAAGAACACTACGCAGGAAGCCAAAGAAGATTGATAAACCAACACAGAACTGGCGTCGTTAGCCGCTACACGCTGCGGGATTTGCTGAGGAGGGGATCCGAGCACTTATGGACTGAATGGTTCGATGTGCAACGAGGATGATCTGTCGACTAACTAACTAACTTCACTGTGGACTATGGCACAGAAAAACTGGTGAGGTAGACCTCACTGGACTAGGGATAATGACATTGGTACTAATCAAACGGGGGATCCCGTAACGCAACAACAAAGCAGGTGAACTTCCTCCGTTAAAGTATGCATACCCCGCCACCGCGTTTCTCCCAACACTCTCCTGGGCCTTTCAGCTCGTCAGGTACAGATCAATATCTTAGATCTGTCCAACAGGACATCCTCACTGGTAGACTGAACTTGTTTGACCAAAGATATAATTAACCAATAAACACATCTTAGGATTAATCCCTGGTTCCAGACCGTCTACACAGTGGAGAGCCCAACAGATAAGACTGACACCCACCTGTAGATATCACAGATCACGGGGCTATGTAAAGGCCGCACCAACCAGCGCATTCTGTTTAGTTCCGACAAGCAAGTGTGTTTATAAGGACATCATATACAAGCGAACTGTGTCACATATACAAGCGAACTGTGTCACGCCGAAAAGGATAGGTGAGTGCTCAAAGACATCACTTACCAACGAGCACGGTTACACAAAAATAGTATAGGGTAAGTTTGTGTACAAGTACAGCACAGATTAGTGCGCTCGGTTACACAGGAAACGATAGGTTTGTGTACAAGGATCGCACGGACCATTGCGTTCGGTTACACAGACAAGAGTATGTGTATGTACAAGAACTTACCAAGACCCCAAGAGATCCTATGTACAATTCCCGATTATTAAGGTATTTATCCAAATCTATTCGTCACTCTCTCAGAACAAACGATTACACAACGGCAACACCTAGGGAATGTTGCTTATTGAGTAGAAGAGAGTGAGATAGACATATATTTCAAACAAACATACATCAAGATCCGAAGCAGACTGAGGACAAACCGATACACAGACACATACTCACCCGCTCAGTTACTTAATAAAGACAGAGTCAAAAGTATAACAAGATAATTTTAATTCAGAAAGATGAGACCCTAGCAAGAAGAATTTTGAAGATAACATCTGTAACAGTCCCTGAATAAATCTGTCGGAATTAGATGTGATGGTTTTTGGCTGTAGATGTCATGATGAGATGTTAGAATTGTATGAGTTGAGTGAATGTCTGCGGGTGTTCGAACGTAGAAAACTAACAAACAGACTCACCCGGCATGTCTCCACTCCCTGGCTCTGACGACCACCAATATGTTGACAAAGACGACTGTCATAGACCTAATGGGTTGACACAAAGTAATAGTACAAATACTCCAACCGATCCAACCTGATTTGAACGGAAATCAACAGAAATAACGTTGCGATCACTGTGAGGTGAAGCAATTTTAGACGAGGAGATACTTAAGGGGATCCCAGTTGGGAGGGGCCATCATCCTCTTATGCCTTCTTTAGGAAACATTTAAATGGCTCGTTGTCCCCCACGTGAGGACCCCTACTACTAAAGTAAGTTCCCTTCACGAAAATGTTTAAAGATAGGTACCCTGGGAAGGCGTTGGGACCACGGATAGTTATCACTAACCCCAGGGAATGATATTTCCTCTATAAAGTATATGTAATTGGATCAGTGTTTAGTCATCCGCCCTCATCAAATCCCCAACAGTCTACAAATAGATTATGTATGCACAAGACATATGGTATGTGACTGAACATACATTGACATCACTGGACAGCCACTGTGTGAATATAACAGACATGGTTATCACATAACAACTTCTAACAATAAACACTCGAGTCTTGAGTTTAATATATCAACTATATTAGAAAATACAATAATGCATGACAGGTAGTTATTATAACTCTTTCAGTTATCAAATACACAACATGACAAAACTCAACAAATATAGAACATATCAGTTTCATGAAACACCACAATAACATATGCATATGGTAAGACAGTCTTCCAATACATTTAGCTGTGGATAAATAAATGTTTCTATGGCGGATGGTGTCTCATTCTGTAGAGCATCTTGAAACTTGCATCATTTGACTGACAATCTATTCCCTGTTGTTGGTAGGTATGACTGGGTATTGGTCTTCCGAAAGTACATCATGGCCTGGTTTGCCCAGTACTGAGTCATCATTTCTCCCTAGTATTCAGGCTGTAGATGGGTTGTTGAAGGAAGACTGGTAGCTACGGTTACACTGGTTGCATCTGAGATTAGTCAGGTCTACATCCATGGAGGATAATTTCTTGTTTATAAACAGGAGTGGTTCTCCATGAGTCCTAGAAGAACTTATAAGATACTAGACAATACCATATAGCATAGGTTTTTGGCTGGCATCTATTCGCTATCAATATTCGGCATCACCAGGAAGTATGAGATTCAGCTCTATTGATAGGCCAACAAATCTACCACTCATCTGGGCAAAACAAACAATATACTACCTGTTCAAGCATTTCATAAAATCATACAATAGTACAAAACAAACATGAAAAAAAAAACAAGGGGGGGGGGTGTTAATAATGGGAGGAGGCAGAGATGTGGTTCCCCTCACAGGTGAGATTACTACCCTCTTCTCTCTAAATGGAAGGTATTAAAACATATGATGGAGTGAGACCAGTATCTACTGATGAGTCAGCATTTGTTCTCCATTGATGTTGTACTTTCGTGATGAGATAAACTCAAGATGATATAAGGACAGTAAGATAAGGTAAAGTCATCCAGGTGTGATCAAGTCCAGTTGAGATGAAGTTTTGGTCAGAACAAGGGAAGCTGTGACAATGCAGGTTGTGACAGATGTATGTTATGACAGATATATGTTATGACAGATATATGTTATGATAGATACCTGGTGGAACACTGCCTGTGGAAATACTGCATGTTGAGATGGATGAAGACTGTGACAGTTGTATGGTAAGGTAAAGCATGTAGAGATGAATGTATAGTAAGGCAAGACATGTTGAGATCTTGCCCTCTCTATAAACTTTCTGTATCCTACTTCTGTCATATCAGATTTAGCCTTCATTCTTCTGAACTAAGACTTGACTCTCAAGTGCCCTTCTCATCTTATATTATTAGTTTTAGTGCATATGCCTTCAGTCAGGTCTAAGTCAGATATGACTGAGCTACCGTATAACAGTAGACGGTACTACCTGGTTTCTGTTAGCGCCGAACGTTGGGCGGTGCTTACCAAACCTGACACCCCACATTGTGCCAACGGCTTCGGGCGGAAGAGCGCAATTGGGAGGGTACAAGCCTTACCCTGGTGCCAGGAAATGCAAGCTAAAGACAAAATGTCATGGCAGGGCAGACCAGGCCCTAAGCCTTGGTTGGCGGCTGGTCTAGGATCGAAGCTCCGACAGGCGGACAGTTAGAGCATTGCTTTGCTGATCCGGCAGCTTCTGCAGCTTGTCTTGTTCCAGATGTAGGGGTGTTACCTTTCCTCTGGAGTGAACTAGGCAGGCCGAGAGAGGGATCATGCTGCATGGGCAACACATGATCTCTATATTTTAGCCCAGGCTTTGTGCTATGGAGAGGCAATAACTCCATCCCTGGTCTTAACTGGTCTCGGAATCAAAGCGAGAGGCAACTGTTACGGGTTATAAGTCCTTATCAGTTGGCGTAGACATGGGGCGCCACGCGTTGCCTCTGACGGTGGGAGACACCTACAGGTGTCACTGATCAGCTACCGCCCGCCTCAAGCTGGGCAGCCCCCGGCCAATTGGGTGCTGATCCGCCACAGCCTGCCTGCTTCAATGGGTGCTTGGGGCTAGGACAAAATCTGAATCGCAGGCTGTAAAACCAATGCACCAGGCACAAACAAAAATAAAAATAGAAACCTCAAGCTACGGCTTGCAACCTGGAACGTGAGAACCATGTGTCCAGGATTTTCCACTGACTTGACCAATATTGACGATGTGAGAAAAACGGCTGTGATTGATGCCGAACTCAATCGTCTTAACATTGATATTGCTGGCCTGCAGGAGACTCGCCTCGCTGAGGAAGGGTCACTCAGGGAAAACAATTACACCTTTTTCTGGAAGGGTAGAGGGCAGGCAGAAAAAAGGCAACACGGTGTGGGCTTTGCAGTGAAGAATTCGCTACTGGGAATGATTGAAATTCCAGCAGGAGGAAATGAAAGACTATTATCCCTGCGCTTGGCAACCTCTTGTGGGTTTGCCACCATTATTACTGCATATGCACCGACACTGGATTCCTCTGATGATGTGAAGGATTCGTTCTATGAGGAGTTAGACTCCGTGATCAAGGCAGTTCCAAAATCTGACTACATTTATATGCTCGGTGATTTCAATGCTCGTGTGGGCAAGGACTCGAGTTCATGGCCAGTGTGCCTTGGAAAATACAACATCGGTCGCATGAATGAAAATGGGCAAAGGCTGCTGGAGCATTGCACCAGTAATGACCTATGTATTACAAACTCCTTTTTTAAAACAAAAGAGATGCATAAGGTCACATGGAGACATCCAAGATCCGGCCATTGGCACCAGCTGGACTTCATCATCACACGGAGACAACATCATTGACTCGAAGTTACCACAGTGCTGACTGTGATACGGATCATTCTTTGGTTGTTGCAAGGGTTAGACTGAGACCAAAGAGAATCTACACAGCTAAACACAAATCTAGCCCCGGGATTAATATTATTAACACTCACGATCCTGAAAAGCGCTTTCAGTTTCAACAGCAACTTGAAGACGCTTTCACTAATACACCAGAAAATTGTACAGTAAATGAAAAGTGGGGTCAAATTAAGGAAACTCTTTATAAAACTGCCGTAGGGGTTTACGGCACTGTGGATCATAAGAGGCAGGACTGGTTTGCGGCCAACAGCGAGACTCTGCAGCCCTTGATTGATAAGAAGAAGAAAGCTCTCTTAAGAAACAAGGAAAGACCAAAGCGTAACACTCTGAGTGAGCTAAGGCAAGCTAGGAAGGATGTGCAAAAGGCTGCCAGGCAGTGTGCAAATGATTATTGGATCAAGTTATGTGAGTCCATTCAAATTGCAAGTGATAAGGGAAACATAAGAAGCATGTATGAAGGAATAAAGAAAGCCTGTGGTCCAGTGATCAAGAGAAGTGCACCATTGAAAACCTTGACTGGAGAAATCATCACTGATAAGAAACAGCAGATGGACAGATGGGTAGAGCACAATTTGGAGCTTTACTCAAGTGAGACCAAACTAGCGGATGATGCCCTCAACGCCATAGAGGCTCTACCAACTCTTGACCACCTGGACACACTTCCCACCATAACAGAAGTTAAGTGTGCTATAAATGAACTTGCATCTGGCAAGGCTCCAGGTAAGGATGGGATTCCAATAGAGGTTATCAGGAGTGGGCAAGACACACTCACTATACAGATCCACCAGCTAATAGAGCTATGCTGGCGTGAAGGACAAGTCCCACAGGATTTCAAAGATTCAAGCATCATAACACTGTACAAGAACAAGGGCGATCGGAGCGACTGCAACAACTATAGGGGTATCTCACTTCTGTGTATTGTTGGAAAAGTATTTGCCAGAATTGTTCTGCGCAGACTTCAAGTCCTAGGAGATCAAGTCTACCCCGAATCACAGTGTGGCTTTCGACAGAACCGGTCTACCACTGATATGATATTCTCATTGCGACAAATGCAAGAAAAATGCCGTGAACAGAATCAACCACTGTTTATTGCCTTCATCGACCTCACAAAGGCATTTGATTTGGTCAGTCGTGAGGGTCTGTTCAAGGCACTAAAGAAGATTGGCTGCCCACCAACTCTTCTGTCCATTGTGGAATCGTTCCACACAGGCATGAAGGGTATAATCAAGTTTGATGGTGCAACTTCTGAAGAATTTGAAATCAAGAGTGGAGTTAAGCAAGGTTGTGTACTAGCTCCCACCCTCTTTGGAATATACTTTTCACTTCTACTGAAATATGCCTTTCGTGATCAGGATGGTGGTATATACATTCACTCACGTTCAGATGGTGGCCTTTACAATGCTCAGAGATTGAAGGCTAAGACCAAAATTAGGAGGGTACTGATCAGAGAGTTGCTTTTTGCAGATGATGCTGCAGTTACGACCCACTCTGAGGAAGAATTGCAATGTCTACTATCTGCATTCTCCAATGCTTGTTCTGAATTTGGTTTAACAATTAGCAAAAAGAAGACACAGATTATGTCACAAGGTGCACATGGGGTACCATCAATCTTTATTGACGACGCCGAACTAGAGATAGTAGACCATTTTACATATCTAGGATCAGTGGTAAATAGCAAATTATCCCTAGATCAGGAAATCAACATCTGGATTGGTAAGGCAGCAACAACAATGAACAGGTTAAGAAAAAGAGTCTGGGAGAACAGGAAGCTTACTGTCAAAACAAAAGTCCTTGTCTATCAAGCCTGTGTCCTTAGTACTCTTCTCTATGGCAGTGAAACCTGGACAACTTACTCACACCAAGAGAACAATTTAAACAGCTTTCATATGCGGTGTCTGCGAAGAATTCTTGGTATTAAGTGGCAAGACAAAATCACAAATACTGAAGTATTGGAAAGATCAGGTTGTGTGACAGTTTATTCCATGCTCAGTCTTCGTAGACTTAGATGGATAGGACATCTTAGGAGGATGGATGATGGTAGAATACCAAAGTATATCTTTTTTGGTGAATTACAGATGGGTAAGAGATCTCAGGGTCGGCCTCTACTACGATACAAAGATGTGTGTAAGCGGGACATGATTGATACAGGCATTGATAATGCACATTGGGAGCAAGTCGCCGCTGAACGTGTTGCATGGAGGGCAAACATCAGAAATGGAATAAAGACAAAGGAGAAAATTATTGCAGATAAGTCACACACCGAGCGTTTGAGACGTAAGATGGTGCATGATGGTGGAAATGACCACGTGTTCACATGCACCCACTGTGAACGGACATTTACAGCGCAAATTGGCCTTATCAGTCACACTCGCTACCGCCATAGGTAAAAGTTATTATGCCTTCTTAAAGCAAAAACTATCGTCTGTCAAGACGGCAAGGTGCCAATGTATGTATGTATGCATATGCCTTTCATGACTGGGGAAAAATTTCAAACAACGCCTCCAGCAGGGAAAGTAATACTCATGAACACAAACACATGTAAAACACTCACAATGCAAACATTTAATTAATTTCACGAAGCAACGCATTAGCCTTTATATAGATATGCATCCAATAGATGCATTGGTTAGAATACAATGTCATATGGTCCTAAACCTACCAACTGTTGCAAGAAATGTTCGTGCACACATTTAAGTAATAGACTGCTGTATGGCTATTTGTTAGAACACATTTAGGCAGAATACTGAACGTAAAAGTCACCCAATCATCATCATTAGTGGTGTCATGCTGGTAATGAGTGCAATGACTGGCAACATTTGAGTTCATGGTGCATCTATTTTTCCTTGTCACTGAACATTAAATCTCATGAAAAGAACATGGCAAATTCATATGCATTCTCATGAAAGAAGTGTACAAAGGATTCACATGATATATTCAGAATGATGTGATTCTGTGCACAGGAAGTTTAAGATATAGACTCTTCGTATTCTTTTCTCTGTAGAAGCAACAATGCATACAAGGTGCATTTCTTCTTCTTCGTTCATCCGGAGTTTTTTTTTCGGATGTGATTGCGTTGTGCCTGTTTACAGCAGAGCTGCGTTCTTGCGCCGTTAGGCCGACACATCCGACTTCTGCGGGCATTTGTTGACCGGGTTAACCTTCCCGGGGAAGGTGCATTTGAAATGTGCTTTTAAAGTGCATAGAGAAAAGTGATCATACACGCATTTAAGATGTGATAGCTTTCTTTTGCATATAGAAGTATCATTCCTAGTAGAAATGTTTTTGCATGATAGATGCAGAAGTGGTCAAGCCGTTTGACCCAGGCTCCAAATGTTGTGGGTTCGACTCCGGACGCGTCCTTCGGTTCACGAGTGAAATTTTTCGGAGACTCCTGTGGGTCGTCGATAGAGCTACGGAGTTCGTGCTTTGTGCGACGCTTTCCGCGCTGCGGAAAGAGACCGAGCCATATGGGATAAAACCCGGTGCAATGAAGTTGACCCTGTCGACTTTTAAGCGACTTTTTTTTTTTTTAAAGATACAGCGATGGAACAAGTATGGCATTTTGCAAACACATTTGTTATGATCATTTTCATGAACCTTAAACATCATAATTACACCAATATGTATACAGACATGATGTTACCCTGCTCTAGGGAAACATCGTTAATTTAAGGACTTCTGATGGCTGAGCCTCCCTGGACCAGTATAGAACACTGGGAATACCACCTCCTAAACGAATACACTAGTGCAGGGGTCACCAAACTTTTTTCACGGCGGGCCGGATTAGCTGAGAAAATGACTGGCGCGGTAGGCGAAGGTCTTACGGACGCGGTTCGTAATCCGGTATACCCGCGGTCGGCGATTTGGCAGCAGACAACGTTGCACTTGTTTTTGTGCTATGTTATGAGTGCCGGTCGTTCAGAAAGCAATGGTAAACTACTGAACGTAAACTTGCCAAGACATCAACAACAGCAAACAATGCTGGTGTTGACTGCAAACGTCCTGTAAAGGATATGAAACTAACTTTAACAATAATTGTAAGCTAGAACGAAAGCTCTGGGGAAAAAGACGGAAAACTAAGTTAATCATAGGAAGGGCGTGCAATACACACACAAAACAAAGACAACCAACACATTTATTTACTAAACAAAGTTATCAAAGAAGGCGACGTTAGCAAAAAAGATAGATACATCAGACCTAATGTGCACATATCCGAATCTCACAAACTAAGCAGCAAAGGAAGATACGGAGATTTGTGAAATTGACGTGTGGCTTTCAAAATACCATCAATGTTTGGTTTGGAATTGCTGCATCCAATCAAGAGAAATGCTTTCAAATGTTCATCAGTTAATCTCGTTCGATGTGGTGACTTCACAGACTTCATTTTCGAAAATGTTTGCTCACAGGCATAAGTTGTTCCACACACTGATGCCATACCAGCGGTAAATTTCTTAAGTTTCGGAAACTCAACATCAGATAAGCAGCGTTACAATTCAATAAGTTTTCCTTCTCTGTGCTTCTCTTTCAACAAGTAATTTGCTTGCAAATCAATGAGCTCCAACTGTAGTTCATCTGGCACATCATCAAGGTTACAATCAAACGGATTCTGTCAAGATCTGAAAATCTCTCCAAACTCTTTCAAACAGTGAAAATGAGAAAGGTTTTCTCCTTCAAGTTGTGCTTCCAACAATGACAGTTTTCTCCGAAATCCTTTGATGGTTCTGTAGAGATCACAGACGAGGTAAACCTTTCCCTGAAGTTTCAAGTTCAGGTCATTCATGTCGACCAAAAATGACAACGTTTACAACCAGGTAGGATCTGACAGCTGTGAATCAGCTCTATCTTTTTCAGTGAGGAAAACATCTATTTCGTTTCGGAGCTTGCAAAAACGAAGCAAGACTTTACCGCAGCTGAGCCACCTGACTGATGTGTGATAAGGCAAGTCACAGAATTCAGAATCACTTTATTCAAGAAAAGCCTGGAACTGACGGTGATTGAGTGCATCTTTCCGAATCAAGTTCACAGCAGAAACGACTGGTTTCAGTACGCAATAAATATCTAAGTCTTCCCACAGAGTACTTGCTGATGTATGATGCAGTGTATGAACAGAGCGCCCGGAATTTGCAAATCTTCCAACTGAGTCCTGATCTGCCCCACCAGACCCTTCCTCACTCCAGCTATGTTATTTTTCCTCCATCAACTGTATCACATCGAAGCTGATTCTGCTGAAGATTATAGTCTTGCAAAATTGTTTGCTCTTCGATTCTGCTGAAGATTATAGTCTTGCAAAATTGTTTGCTCTTCCACGAAAATGTCTTTCCCAGTTGTTGTTCCATGCATGCTTCAAAGGGACGCCAACTCTTCCGTTATCTGAAAGTCCAAATTGACACCACGAATGAACACGAGAAGTTGTGACGTACACTAGAGGTCAGTAGACTCATCCAGCGCCAGAGAATACCACAACAAGATCCTAGCTTTCTCGCATATCTGTAGCACTATGTTCTCTCCAAGTTCTTCTGTTCTCCGCACAACTGAACTTGCCGAAAGGCTGATAGTTCTAAACAAATCGGCTTTCTCAGGACACAAGTCAATTGCTGCTTCGATCATACACTCTTTGATGAAGTTGTAATCAGTCAACGGCTTTCCTCGTTCCGCCATCTTATGCACAGTTTTGTAACTTGTACGAGTGACAGATTAATTTTCAGCAAATTTTCTCGTGAAGAGATTTCTTTGTGTTTCAAAACCACGTTTAATGGACTCATATTTCCCAGAAAACTTTTAATATGTTGATAGATGTTTTGTTTCGTAGTAACGCTGAAGATTGTACTCTTTCAAAACGGCAATACTTTCGCTGCATATTACGCAACTGGTTTTCTGGTCCTTTGTTTAAACAAAGACGTACTTTACTACCCATTCCTCATTGAAAAATCGCCACTCGGAGTTCACTTTTGTTTTCCTCATTCATTCATTCATTAGCATGTCCTTTGCAGAACCTCGCTCCCATAACAACCTTCCGGAAAACTTCTCGATCACAAGCAAGATGCCCCGCGTCTGATACACCCATCTGGAGATGATCCGCCACATCCTGCACCCATCTTCTCTTTGGCCTTCCTCTTCCTCTCTTCCCAGGCATATACCCTTCCATTATTGTTCTCTCCAAACTGTCGTGACGTTTCAAGTGACCAAAAGACTTCAATTTTCTTTGTTTTATCGTCTTTAATAGCCATCCCTCCTCAATATTCAACTCTTGAAGTATGGATGCATTTGTTCTTTTCTTTACCCAAGATATTCTTAGAACTCGTCTATAACATTTATATTCAAAGGCATGTATGTGCTGTTCAGCTTGTTTAGTAAGTGTCCATGTCTCACAGGCGTATGTTGCAATGGGAAAGATGCATGCTCTTAAAAATCTAATTTTTGTAGTTCTGTCTGTCCCACACCATAATTTATTCATCTGTTTTAGTCTTTGAAGAGCAATGGATAGTCGCCGTTTAATTTCTTTCATTGTGTCACCATTATTGGTAATCAATGACCCAAGATATTCAAAATTTTCCACCACCTCCAATTTTCTCCCATTAATGTATATTTCTTTCTCCATAGTAGTTTTATCTGTATGCATTATCTTAGTTTTTGCTATGTTAAGATATAAGTTGTGATTTTCACTATTCAATTGTGTTGAGGCTATTAGGTTTTCTATGCCATTCTGTGTTGTGGATAGTAATACTGTATCATCAGCATATCGAATCTCTGGTATGTCATGACCGCCGATATTTAGGGCATCAAATGGCTCCCTGTTTATATCATCTCTTACATTTCTCATTATATTTTCGGCATACAGGTTAAACAAATAGGGTGACAGCACGCAGCCCTGACGGACTCCTTGCTTGATGTCAAACCAATCTGATGTCTCGCCATCTATTCTAACTGCTGCTTGTTGGTCTAGATATAGCATTTTTATGAGATGTACTACATGTGAAGGAAAGCCCATATTCCTCATGATATCCCAAAGTTTCTGATGCTGTACACAGTCAAATGCCTTTGAATAATCCACAAAACATGAGAATAGGTTTGTAGCCATAATTAAGGGTGAAGTACACGGGATCTGAAAATGAAAAAAAAAAGACACTAAATTAGAAACATAATTAAAATCATATTGAAACACAAGAAAAGCAAAGGACTAGGGTCACTGGTGAAGCTACAGCTCATCAAAGATACATATACAGTTTATAGGTACCTTTGTGTAACCGCACAGAGATGATAGAGATGATAGCACAAAGCCGACTGCTCATGGGCCGTAGAAGAAGAGAGGAATAAGAAGACAGAGAGAATCTCATTCTATTTCGAAGGCTAACAAGAAAAGAAAAGATTTAGAAATATCTGAAGAAATTCAGATCCGTGTACAGGGAATCAGAATAATGTAATTGAAAAGATACAACAACATCTGATTAATAATGCCAATGCACAAATAAATAAAATTCATGATTAGATGCAATAACAAAATAGGCAACCCCATGAATAAACATAAACATGATCATCCTTCACAGTACCAGTGATCTTCCATCACAGCTTGGGCAGTCATCCAACACAGTACCAGTGATCTTCCATCACAACACTGTAACTGTAGTCTGATACACAACACTAGCAATTATCAGACAACAAGATGGAACAAAGGTCATATATTCAGTAGCATGTCCTTTGCAGAACCTCGCTCCCACAACAACCTTCCGGAAAACCTCTAGATCTTAAGCAAGATGTCCCGCTTCAGATACACCCATTTGGAGATCATCCGCCACATCCTGCACCCATCTTCTCTTTGTCCTTCCTCTTCCTCTCTTCCCAGGCATATACCCCTCCATTATTGTTCTCGGGCACAGACATAGCTATTCTATTCCTATGTTCCTATTTAAACTATGAAGGTTCATTCAAAACTCACCCCGCAGCAGATAATCGTCAATACACAATCAAGATCCTCTTGGATCTTCACAGGGCCTGTCTGCCCTCTCAACTGCGGTGTGGAAAAACAGTGGCCACTCTCGGTTGTGCCTGGGGCACGTTCGCCCATCTGCTGGGTGGTGGCTCAGAGGGATGAGTTCAAAACTTCTGCTGAAAATCAGCATCTCTTCGGCCTCAGTTGTTCTCAAGACCAAAGAGGCGGGAACATGGTGTGATTGGGCTCTTATAGGCACGCCAACACAACATCCCAGCATCCTATGCATTTTATCAGGGTATCATTGGATATGCTACTCCATACTCTTAGCCGCAGCAGACGGCTTCATTTGATAATAAAATATATCTCATAATAAGGTTTGCAAAATATATAAATAGGGCCGCATAAATAAACAGCCTAGAGCAGCCAGGAAGTCTCCGCATGTGTGAAGACCTATTATTCTAAACATAATATTTACATTTAAATTGTATCACAACGTCTCGTTTTTCATACTTTATATCAAGCAAGTTCGAGTACCGTCGCGGGCCGGATGAAATGACGTTGCGGCCCGGATCCGGCCCGCGGGCCGTAGTTTGGTGACCCCTGCACTAGTGGGTCGTTTGAAATCTTGACGTGGACTGAGCTGGCCCTACAGCCAATTTATGTCCGGGGATTTGAGTTGAAAGTTCAAGTCCTTCCAGACAATCGCTTGTCTACTTTTCAAACACTCACTCGTCCTCCGTATTTCGTCATGCAGGTATGGTTTTCCGTTCGATTATGTGTAGAAATAATGTCGGTAAACTTTGGATGACTGAAAATATGTTACAATCACATTAAAACTAATGTTTATTGATTGTAGGCGTTAGTTATATAAACCATGAATAAACATCCTGACCCAAAGATCACCCAATCACGAACTACTGGCTAACCCCTCTGGCTATTAATGCCTTTTAAAAATAAATTCGTAACTTGGTTTTAATGTCCGACCATCCCTATCGCCATCCCTTGCTCTAACTGTCCTTGAGACAACCATTTCTTCCGTTCTCTGTCTTACATATATGGTGCGCACCACGCATGCATCGAGCCGTGCGCAAACTAAGCACGTACTGGACTAGTAGTTATGTGTTATATTAGATTTAGTCAATGGATGTAATATAGGGCCGTGGTATACCCTCTCTCAAATTTGGCATTTTTCAGATATCAGAAATGTTACAAACATTGTCATGTTACTTTACTTAACAAAATTAGAGTCTTTAAGTCGTAGATATATATTACACTCGTTATCATATACAGTATTATGTACACTGTCCTTAAGGTGAATGTCTTATCCATATGCAATGCTTGTGTACTAACAAGAAGAACATTTCGTCATATTAGTTGTGACCTTCTATGTCAAGATTAGTCGGGACTCAATACGAAGGCGACCTATTACATAGAAGTAGTGGTAGGTGATTTGGTCTTGTGTAAACATATTCGAACAAACTGATGTCATCTGTCTAATACAGACTAAGATATAAGGATTACTCACTTACGCCAGACTTGCCATCCAGGCTCAGGCTACGATCTCCCCATCTCACATATTATGCGTCTAGCTTAATGTCCCTTAACCATTGCCAAGAAACATCAAAAACGAGTTGCCTTCCAGACTACGCAAGACCATGTATGTAACATATTTCAAAGTAATGTGATGACAAATCTACAACTTTCGGATACACTAACATAGTCATCCAGCATACATACCTCTACAGTAATGTTTGTTAAATGTCAATAAATGTTTGTTAAATGTCATTTACTGGGTATCGCAATTTCCATCAATGTTTATTTTATACCACAAACGAAAATGTATACCAAGTATTGATCTTTAACATAGCTGAACAGAAAAACGAATAATGCAGCATGCATGCAATATCTATAAAATCATAAATATCGAAAACTGTAATATAAAATATAATGTATATATATATATATATAAAATATATATATACATATGCACACACACACACATATACACACACAAATATATATATATATATATATATATATATATATATATATATATATATATATATATATATATATATATATATATATATATATATATATATCCAATAGATTCAAACACTTATGTAACAGGTAACAATACTCATCAGTTAGAATTAGTCATGTAACCAATATCCGAGAACAGCTATAAAAATACTATCTGCTGTTTAAATGTTCCGAGTATGCAATCTTGACGTGGTTGTTGGAATCGGTGTAAATGAATTCGTCACAAGAAATTACAGTATCCGAATATTATCCAGGACAACGTTTTATGGAGTTCTTCTGTAAATATTACCGTTTAACCCGATAAGATCACTACAAGACATTCCAATTCAGGTGTAGACTATTTGTGTTCAGCTCGAAGTAGTTTTCGACTGATATATACGACGGGATGTAAAATATGATCATAGCACTGAAATTGTGATGCACTTGCATCAGTTCTGAGGATGAACGAACGAACGAAATTTATTTTCAAACGGTAACAAATTGGGCACGCAGGCCCTCTTACATTCGGCCCTTCCTATCACTCATCTTTCGTTGATCAGTGCATAGTGCATTCACATAGGATAAAAACATTGTCAAATGAATGTTGTAAACATAAACAATGCATGTTACCATGTTATGAAACAAATCCCCCACCCACCCATCCCCTATCCATCCGCGTGTCCCCCACACACACATCCACCACCCAACCACACACATACCCACAGGCACATACATGCCGCTATCCATCCACCCATCCCACAAACCACACATCCCACACACACCTCCACATACACCATCTCCTCACCCAAACACACATCTCCCACCCACCACACATCCCTCCACACACATCCCACACACACCTACACAAACGCAGGCACACATGCATGCATCCACCCATCCACCAGCCACCCACACATCTCTACACCGACACGCACACATCCTCTACCCATCCCATAACCAACCAACACTCACCCACTCACATGTCGTCCACCACCCACCCACACACCCCCAACCACTCAGCCAAACACACATCCCCCAACCACATATAGACGATATATGAACGGGAGTTCTAGATTAAGTAACCTCAAACATGGGGGATTTGAAAGAAAATCATGTCCTTATCTTTTGAAGTATCAACTCCAAGTCAGTACTGTGCATAATTGTACTTGGTTGGCTTTTGAATAATAATTTTGTGAACATGTATATTAATTCTGAAACTTTAGAGATGAATTTGCTGTATCAGGTGACCAAACCCAACAAACTTCTGAGTTCTTTTTTTGTTTGTTGTATAGATGTTGAGATTAAAATTTTAGAAACAATGTTGTCATCATTTGTAATGAACCCGTTAGATATGTTGTGTACCAAAAAATCAATATGTGAAAATTCAAGGACTACTTTAGCTAATTTGACTGTCAGGCCACACACTTTATTTCTGTCCAAAACATGTCTCAGTATTTTAAGTGGTTTTTCATGTTGTCTGTATGTATGCATATGTCAGCAATGTATGTAGCCACATTTGAGGTGTTTCGTAGCAGTAGTCTGGTCATTCGTACAAAGCTCGTTTTTGCGTTAAGTAATCTAATTGGCATACACATACATTTGAACAGCCCCAGTAGAGTAATAAATGCTATTAGCTCTATGGATACGTCTGTCATGAATATTTGCCAATTCTCCTTGGTCAGGTCCAATTTGGAAAATATGTTATAGGTTGTCATGCCAGATATGGGATCCTAAATATTATGGATAGGTTCTGCGTCAAGTCTAGTAATGGCATTTATTTTCTGACAATCAACACACACGTTCATGATACGAACTTTTCCCTTACAATCAGGGATTAGTATAGCTTTTTGTTTTCCATGAATAAGTTTAAAATAATTAATAAGAGGAGCATCTCGTCTTTGTGAGGAAGTACAATGCATATAACCTTCATTTGTTTTGTCAAAAAGCTCTCGAATATCAATCTGGGTCTTGTTATCCATCACGTTCTGGTGACGTCCTTACTCTGAATGTGTGTTTTATTCCATTCCTCAATATCTTTGTCAGAACAGCATATGATTGGTGATACGTTTCCAACAATTACATCACAGTATGCGTTCTTAAGAGTCGCACACTTTACCCTCCCAGATAGGAAAGGTGACTTAATTGTAGCTCATACCGTACGATATCTTTCTTTTCTTCCTGTAAAGATACTACACATAATGTGCTCATCCTTATACTCACTGTTGTTGACTAATGATTGGAGTACTCCAACCACTGTGGTGTCAGTGTCACGCAGGACGGACACCAACCGACTATTGATAAACCTGTATGCTTTTTTATTTCTCTATTAGGATCTGTGGTAGCCTTAGCCTGATCGCTATCAATGGTAATAGTATGACCACATGTAAGGCTATCATCTTTGTGAAACATTTTGCAAGTCTTACAAGTAAACGAGGTGCAGGTGTCAATTACCTCAACTGCATTGGCATTTGTTTATTATCTGACTCACTACTTGAAGCACTGCTATCAACAGTAATTACATGTTTAAACTCTACCCTAGCCTTAAAATACCACTGCACGTGGCCGTAGGCTTTACAAACGTAACACTTAATCATATATTTATATTGATTTGATCTGGTTTTCTGTCGATACATGATTTTCTTCAAATAATTTTGACAGTTGGGAGTTTTGTCACACATTCATTGTCACCATGTGACATAGAAGTGAGACTGAGCAATATTTACATGCTATCATCTTCCCCTTCTTTAATTTCCACAATTTGTTGTTATGTGAATATATCTTGTCCTACTTAAATGATTTTCTGTTTGGGACATATGTGGCAGCAGCACCAAATATGAAATACAGTGTTGCAGTGGAGAAGATGTCTCTGTGTGCATTGTAATAGGTCGAACCTTTTATTTATATTTCTTAAACAGAACTAGTTTCGTTCTCCTGTAAAAATTTCGAGAACATAGTTTGTAACGTTGTATTGACTTAAAGAAGTAGCTGTCGCCACTTCTACAGTACCGGCGCTCATAGAACATTCTTGACGCACTCAGAAACATACATGTGTACGAGCGCCTCAGAGAGAACTTTCAAACATAAGAATATACATAACAGAGAGCCAGCACTTAGTGTTATTGATTCAACGAGCCGAGAAAACTCATAGCGTAAAACTCAAAACGGCGGGCAGCATCAGTAGTACAGCTCGCCCCCGTTTATGTCATCTGCCCTGGTCGAGACATCATTCTCTTCCTGGTATATATATATATATATATATATATATATATATATATATATATATATATATATAACTAGGAAGAACGTCATACCACAATGTAATATACAAGTAAATGGGAATATTCTTCAACAAGTGAATGGGTACACTTATCTCGGAACAGTAACAACATTTGATGGGAGATGCCTTGAAGCGATTAGAACAAGAATCGCCATGGCAAAAGTAGCCTTTAGCCAGATGAAAAACATACTGACCAATAAAAAGATGTCAATTGAAACGAGAAAAAGAGTGTTGACGGGATACATAGAGCCTGTTCTTTTATATGGATGTGAAGCTTGGACAATGAGCAGTCAGGCTGAAAAAACATCTGATGGCTGCAGAAATGTGGTTTCTGAGGAAAATGCAAAGAATACCATGGAAAGCCAGAAAAACAAATGAACAAGTCCTTCAAGAAACAAATGAAGATCGTAAACTGATTAGAGACATTAGACGTAGACAGTCACAATTTTTTGGGGCATGTTATGAGAAGAAATGAGTTGGAGAACTTGGTGACAACTGGTAAGATCGAGGGGAACAGACCAAGGGGAAGACCTAGAAGCAAGTACCTGGATGACTTGGCCTTGTGGCATGGTCGAGACAGAAACACGGAGCTGATACACGACTCTGGTGATCGAGTGAAATGGCAGAACATGACCTCCCACGCTTACCGGCATGGCACATGATGGATGGATGGATATATAAATACTTGGTACATCCGCATGATTTGAAAACATCCATTTTCATCACACTAACTCAAGAAGCCAAGAGCTGTTGATTGTGAAGATTACAGAACTATTAGCTTAATGAGCCATAAAACTAAGATACTACTCAAGGTCATCTTCTTCTTCAGCAGTCCGAGCCATTGAGGTTCTTTGTTGCAGATACAATCTGTCTCCATTCGTCTCTCTGGTGGACTTTCTCTTGCCAGTCGTTGATTCCAAGTGCTTGTAGGTCTGTATATATATTATCTCTCCACCGTCTTCTTGGTCTACCTCGGGGTCTACGGTCATTTATTTCCTGAGTGTAAGCGAGTTTTGTTTATGAATTATCTTCCATTCTTTCTATATGCCACAGCCATTGCAGTCTATTAGCCTTCATTATACCAGTGATTAGCCGGAACTTAAACAGATCATAAATGTCTTTTT
>JACEFZ010008803.1:0-22844 GCA_014155875.1 Cepaea nemoralis
TTTGGGTAAAAAAAAAGACCAAGGGTTGGGGGAAAACCCCCCGGAAAAAGCCCCGGCCCCTGTAACAACTATAGGGGTATCTCACTTCTGTGTATTGTTGGAAAAGTATTTGCCAGAATTGTTCTGCGCAGACTTCAAGTCCTAGGAGATCAAGTCTACCCCGAATCACAGTGTGGCTTTCGACAGAACCGGTCTACCACTGATATGATATTCTCATTGCGACAAATGCAAGAAAAATGCCGTGAACAGAATCAACCACTGTTTATTGCCTTCATCGACCTCACAAAGGCATTTGATTTGGTCAGTCGTGAGGGTCTGTTCAAGGCACTAAAGAAGATTGGCTGCCCACCAACTCTTCTGTCCATTGTGGAATCGTTCCACACAGGCATGAAGGGTATAATCAAGTTTGATGGTGCAACTTCTGAAGAATTTGAAATCAAGAGTGGAGTTAAGCAAGGTTGTGTACTAGCTCCCACCCTCTTTGGAATATACTTTTCACTTCTACTGAAATATGCATTTCGTGATCAGGATGGTGGTATATACATTCACTCACGCTCAGATGGCGGCCTCTACAATGCTCAGAGATTGAAGGCTAAGACCAAAATTAGGAGGGTACTGATCAGAGAGTTGCTTTTTGCAGATGATGCTGCAGTTACGACCCACTCTGAGGAAGAATTGCAATGTCTACTATCTGCATTCTCCAATGCTTGTTCTGAATTTGGTTTAACAATTAGCAAAAAGAAGACACAGATTATGTCACAAGGTGCACATGGGGTACCATCAATCTTTATTGACGACGCCGAACTAGAGATAGTAGACCATTTTACATATCTAGGATCAGTGGTAAATAGCAAATTATCCCTAGATCAGGAAATCAACATCCGGATTGGTAAGGCAGCAACAACAATGAACAGGTTAAGAAAAAGAGTCTGGGAGAACAGGAAGCTTACTGCCAAAACAAAAGTCCTTGTCTATCAAGCCTGTGTCCTTAGTACTCTTCTCTATGGCAGTGAAACCTGGACAACTTACTCACACCAAGAGAACAATTTAAACAGCTTTCATATGCGGTGTCTGCGAAGAATTCTTGGTATTAAGTGGCAAGACAAAATCACAAATACTGAAGTATTGGAAAGATCAGGTTGTGTGACAGTTTATTCCATGCTCAGTCTTCGTAGACTTAGATGGATAGGACATCTTAGGAGGATGGATGATGGTAGAATACCAAAGGATATCTTTTTTGGTGAATTACAGATGGGTAAGAGATCTCAGGGTCGGCCTCTACTACGATACAAAGATGTGTGTAAGCGGGACATGATTGATACAGGCATTGATAATGCACATTGGGAGCAAGTCGCCGCTGAACGTGTTGCATGGAGGGCAAATATCAGAAATGGAATAAAGTCAAAGGAGAAAATTATTGCAGAAAAGTCACACACCAAGCGTTTGAGACGTAAGATGGTGCATGATGGTGGAAATGACCACGTGTTCACATGCACCCACTGTGAACGGACATTTACAGCGCAAATTGGCCTTATCAGTCACACTCGCTACCGCCATAGTTAAAAGTTATTATGCCTTTTTAAAGCACAAACTATCGTCTGTCAAGACGGCAAGGTGCCAATGATGATTATTTTGTCGTTTTGCGGACATAGGTATATTTGGATGTTTCAGAATGGGTGATAGTTGATATATAAACGTACTTTCTTTTTGCTATCTGATTTCGATTTCTTTGTAAATTCTGCCGTCTTCTGTGATCATGCTTGAAAGACAATTTCTTTCATTTTCTTCTTAGTGTTGTATCTATAATTAAAAAGCTAGTTACATATCCTTTACAGGACGTCGCAGTCAATACGAGCTATTTGGCAGTTTGTGATTTCTTGGCAAGTTTACGTTCAGTAGTTTGCCATTGCTTTCTGGTAAATTGACACTCGTACCATGTATGGAAACCAGCGCAAGATAGTCTGCTTCCGACGCCATGTGCGGGATAATGATTGCGTTGGTAACGCCTTCGCCACAGCGTCTGTATCTATAAAGAAGAAGAAGGAGAAAAACAAGAAGAAGACAGACAGACAGACAGACAGACAGACAGACAGACAGACAGACAGACAGACAATAAAAGAAAAGAATAGGAAAGGAAAGGAAGAAGGGAAGAAAGAAAAAAAGAAAGAAAGAAAGAAAGAAAGACAGAAAGAAAGAAAGAAAGAAAGGGAAAGGAAGGGAAGGGAAGGGAAGGGAAGGGAAGGAATGAAGGAAGGAAGGAAGAAAGAAAGAAAGAAAGAAAGAAAGAAGAAAGAAAGAAAGAAAGAAAGAAAGAAAGAAAGAAAGAAAGAAAGAAAGAAAGAAAGAAAGAAATACTGAAGTCGATGGTGACACATACCTCATGCTGACATCAGCCGTTCTGTCATCCCATAAGCCACATGATACCCTCATTGGCTGGCTGTCTCAGTGCTTCCCCTGATCGCGTGTGTGACTTGGTCAATGCACCTATCATGGACAAGAGATGCCAGTATGAAGACAACCGTTCCACAAAGATCTAGTGTCTAATACAGACAAATGGGCGGCCGCTAGCCACTCGCATACCTGCCCGGTGGACATGGGTTGTAAAATTGACTCGGGTTCCCAAGTAGACCCATCCCAAAATGGGTATCAAAGCATGTGTTGGGAATGACACTGAGCACATCACACCTAGTGCTGAATGGTCTATGTAATGATGGACCTAGCAACTTACGCTTAATGCGGCCTTGACGCGTGTGAAAGGGTTCTTTACTTGTTTTATTTTTAAAATATTCAAAGTGTCAAGTTTTGATTAGAACAGTGGCTCTCAACCGGTGGGGAATTCCCCCACCCCCTGGGAATTTTAGGGTTTACATGGGGGGGGGGGGGGGGGGGGAATTAACATTATTTCAAGATCGTGTTAATACAAGAACCAATTACCTTGATACTGTTTTTCCCTCCATACTTTACGGGTTTGTACTTCTCTCCTTTATGAAATTCACTTTATAATATAAGTAGATCCGCAAATCACGTTTTATGTAGACGACTAGACTTGTTCTAGTATGTGTTATTAAATTTAGCTTCCATTTTTACGTGTACTCTGTGTGTGTGTGTGTGTGTGTGTGTGTGTGTGTGTGTGTGTGTGGGGGGTGGATTTATTGGGGGGAAATACGAAAAGGGGGGGGGGTTGACGTCCTGAAAATATGGCGAAGGGGTGCACGGGCCAAAAACAGTTGAGAACCACTGGATAATAACATATAAGAATAAACTTTATAACACAGGAGACGTATGTGAGGCAGAAACGTCCATGGAGTTGGTGACTATGTACACCAGCATGAGCGACTGGTAACTAAGACAGAAGTATCCTTGTGAAATCTAATATGAAAAAAAAAAAAAAACAACCTAGGTCCCGTGTGCAAGTTGAGCAGGAAAGGAAATTCTACAATAGTTGGAAATAGTAAATATTTGGTCTTCTAATTAAACATTTAAGACCACGAAAAATACAAGAACACCTATTCGTGGGTTATTGTGGCAGCGAGAGCTCTCAGTCTTTACGAAGGACGACGCTTTTAAAATATGCGGTAAAAGGTATCCATAGGATAGATACGTGTAATAATGAACACGATAGAAATGCAGACAGCGAGAGAGATTCAGAGAGAGAGAGAGAGAGAGAGAGAGAGAGAGAGAGAGAGAGAGAGAGAGAGAGAGAGAGAGAGAGAGAGAGAGACAAAGGGACGGACAGACAGACAGATATAGGGGCAGTGACAGACCGATCGACCGACCGAGAGACAGACAGAGAGAAGGAACGGACGAAATAAAGACACCGGAAAAGTCTCAAGAATTTATGCTGGGCTACAAGACATCGCTGCATCGATTAAAATCAGTATCGGAAATGAATAAACATGGGGGACAGAAGGTTGTCGGCATGCACGACAACTTGCGAAATACATCGACTATAAGAAAATATATAAGCTGATTTTATGCTGGAATTTCAGAAACAACTTCTAATGGAAAATTATAGGCGAAACACTTTGAGCTAATTGCCGTTTTGTTACAAGCACGTTTTGTAATGCGATTATTTGATTACGTTTGCCATTAAAAATGTCGTTGAGAGGTGTTTCTTAATTTGACTCCGTGTAATAATTTTGTTTCGCTAAATTACATCTAAAACTCACAGAATGGAACACACGGCGCGTAGAAGCTAATGATCTTGTTCTTCTCGGTCACCTTCATCCATCCATCATGTGCCATGTCGATAAGCGTGGGCGGCCATGGTCTGCCATCTCATTCGAGGAGCGGCTGGCCGAGTGGGTAGACCGCTGGACTCTCCTTCGGGAGACCCGGGTTCGATCCCTCGGTAAGGTGTGGGATTTTTTACTGTCGGGGGCAAAAAGAAAATCCTAACCTGCACAGTTCGCAGCGACTGCACTAGCCAGGCGGCCTTTATTCCTCAGGCTCAAAGACCCCTCTGTCATACACCGCAAGGTATTATATCGGCAGTAAATGGCAGTTTTTTTTTTTTTATTGGTGTGGACATTTTTGCGCGTTCACGGCGACTAGCAAAGTCGATAGCCGGCGTCGCGCAAAGTTATATCATGCATGTTACAGAGGCCTTATTAAGCGAGAGATAGCCGAAATTGGGGTGTGGAAATGTGGGCATTTAAAACCAATCCCCAAAGCGTAACATATACGCCGGCAGCCATATGATCTCCACTTAAGAATGGAATAGAAAGGCCCATGGTATCAGGCCCTGTAAAAAGAATCTATGCACGACCAGGCTTCGCGAAGGTGTTAGTCTGAGAGTGTCGGCTCGGCCGAGCGGTGTGACGAGGTTACATCCGGTGGGTCCACCGGGCGTCGCGGGGTATTGGGGCGGTGTGGGGCTGCCCCTAAACTTTATCGTGTGATATGTCTATCTACGTGGGGGATCGAAAGGCGTCGAACGCGAGCGTCGGCAGAAGCATAGTACGTAGGCCCTAGGTCGACCGAGGGGAAGGAGGCCGTCTCCGCACTTTCTGGCGGAAACTGGATTCTCTGTGTCTGCTTTCCTCTTAACTGCCCTTTACTTATTTAGTCCGGGAGGAGGATCAACATTTACGGGGTGTTCTTCCTTCTTGAGGGGATTGGGGGAGGGGGGAGGGCAGCAAGAGAGGTGGAACAGAGCAAAGGGGGCGACTAGCCTTCTGAAAGTGATCAAGCTATTCCAGAGAACAGCTCCACCTTTCGAAATATTCACGCCAGCAGGACTGAGTGATAGAACGGGGTGGAAATGCACCTGAACAATGGAGGTCGAACCATGTAATTAAGATTCCCGTAGCCTTTAAATCCAGGAGGGAAAAAGACTAGAGTAGAGAGACACACCTCTCCTATAGTAAGGTGGGAAGGGACGATTACCGAAAGATGTTTTCTCAGCTACCTGGGAGGGAGAGCCCAGAGAGAAACAGAGGTCGACAAGAACAGGAATAAGGTTCGGCAGAGAAGCCGCATGTCCCTATAAGGATGTCACGAAACCTGACACTGATGCCTAACCTTTCTGGTGATGAATGAAAGGGATGAGAGAGCATGAGGGTTTTCAGGTGACTTCCGGAAGCTACCTGCGACTTGATCGACTGAACCTGTCCGAGCCTGCACCCTAGATCTACTTGACGAAGCGGTTCCAGGAGCTTTCTGGCAGATGAGAACCCATATTCACTACAGCCCACATCATTGCAGATGAGGAAGGTTACAGGAACATGTTTATGTATATATCATGTTATGTTTCTGAAGGCCTTTGATACTGTTCTTGGGTATGCGCGAGATGCTGTTACGTGTTGCTCTCACTAGGTCCTATTGTCACAGAACCTACCTTAGATTTGGATGTCGACTAGATCTTGTGCCAGGCGAGAGACGGAAGAACATAGCCAGAACTCGAAGTAACCAGCAGAGTTGGAGCAGCGCCCGGTAGTTCTGTGTTTAGAAGTTCCTCCCCCAGATCTACCACCTCCACAGAATAAAGGTAACCTTGCCTATTACTTGTGATATCAGGCCCTAGAGGCCCAGAGACTGTGTTGTTCACAGAGACTAGGTCTACCCAGAGACCTGATGTTATTTAGAGCAGCAGAGGTCCAACGCCATAAACTTGAGTCCTGCATAAGAGACTTGACATTCCCTGCCAACTGCAGCCGTCCATGGCTGGTCTGTGAATGTTGATCGTACATTATAAACTGTAGAGACTTTGTACAATGCTTTGTGTTAATAAAGGCCTCGTGAACTTTGGGTCAGATTCCCGGATGACGTTTTCATCCACTGCACCCTACACCAGCTAGGAGATCTCTTGGTGGGTTACCAGACCTTGAAGAAGTTCCCAGCAGCGACTATCCAGGCTAGAGGTCACGTCAAGCGGAACCAGTCAAGGGAAGATCTGTCCAGGCCGGGTGAGAAGACAAATACAGCAGACCGGGTGGACCATACAGACAAGGCCTAGTGATGAATGCCTTGAACCTACCCTGCAGATCCTGAGTCTTCCTAACTTCTACACTTCCTCCCTTCACCCATACCTATCATCTTTGACTCTCTTGTATATATTACACTAATGTTTGATGTTGTTTGACTAAACCAGAGTTGAGTCATGTCGTCTGGATGGAGCACTAGGGTTTAGCATCCTGAGGTTGAGAGGGTGTGAAAAAACGGGGATCCAGGGACCCGAGGGGCTGTAGACTGAAAGCACCTGTACCCATTCCCAGAACATATCC
This sequence comes from Cepaea nemoralis, assembly GCA_014155875.1. Classification (NCBI taxonomy): domain Eukaryota; kingdom Metazoa; phylum Mollusca; class Gastropoda; order Stylommatophora; family Helicidae; genus Cepaea; species Cepaea nemoralis. The sequence goes on from JACEFZ010008803.1 coordinate 6,726, forward strand.
CATGTAATAAAATGTAGTAATGGTTCAGCAAATCCCACGGGCATTGTTACACACCTGGTCTTGGAATGAGAGCTTACTACTCAATCTGGATCAATCTGAGAAACCAGGTCAATTAATGAAACCATTCTCTATAAATATATGTCGCAGCAATTTATAGGCACTGGTCTATAAACACATGGAGCTAGTATTCGATCCATGTTCTTAATTGATTCCGTGCCGAAGGATAATGTAAAGCCACATGTAATCTCCCATTTGTATAAACAGACGATATATCGCCATACTAGAGTTATGGTGATATTTGTTTTATTTTGTGGTATCTTCCGTAATTTTAATACTCAGTGAACGGAAATGTAATTTCCGGCTGTAGCGGAAGCAACAGCAGTATAGTAGACGTAACAGTAGTAGTAATAACATATACAACAGTAGTAGTAGCAGAAGCCGTACCACATAAATACAGGCAGGCAGGCCAGTACGCAGGCAGGAGGCTGGCAGGCATCTACACAGACACACAGACACACCTACCCACCTACCCACCTACCCAACACACCTACCCACCTACCCACCTACCTACCTACCTACCTACCTACCCACCCACCCACCCACCCGCCCGCCCGCCCGCACGCACGCACGCACGCACGCACGCACGCACGCACGCACACACACACATACATACATACATACATACATACATACATACATACATACATACATACATACATACATACATACATACATACATACATACATACATACACACAATCAGTACCATAGGCAGACATACACAGATAGACAGACAGACTATAGAAGTAACTATCGATATGAAAACAACCAAAACAAAGTATAGTTTCAGTTTCTCAAAATAAATATATGCAATACTGCTAGTAAAAAAAAAAAAAGAGAGAGAGATACTCATACAGACGCATGAAAATAGACAACAAAGAACGAAGAATGGTATGAGAAAACAACCAACTGGGTATCGAACAGCGAAGAGATAATAAGAGTATTCGATACAAAATTGTTGCACAAACAAAGATAGCACGCCTCAGTCATACAGACGCCAAAACGACGCGTCGCCATTTTTAGTTTGTTGCCTTTTATGTCCACTACTCAATTCATGTTTCTCATTCTCTATTTTCTCTGTTGCGCTGCTCGTATTTGCGCACTTGTTTTTTCACTCATTGCAGGCCTATACTTCTAGTGGTATCTCATTTGTGCGTATTGATGTAGACGACGCATTGATCCGGCGGGCTTTCACATCAATGGCTAAAGATGCGAGTTTACCAGGGCAGCAAGGAGTTATCAATTCTTGACCTATGTGGTTTATAGAAGACGGGGGTAAAGGTGAAACAGCTGACGTCATCGTCCTATTTTTCGTTTGCAGACATTAAATACTTGAAAACGTAGTGAATGGAGCGGATACAAAATACGCTGTGGTAATAAATACAGTGAATGGACGAAGAAGCAGAAATTATCATCATCATAATGCAGCAAATTCTTTGGAGGACGTCACTCTCATAATGGCCAGCCGAATAGATTTTCATTCCTTTGCCTGCTCTCTCGCCTTATGTACTTTCATGTTCACGGTGTTTGCAATGCTCAGTGTCCATCTTCTTGGCTGATCACGGCCATTTCTTCCAAGAGTCATGCCTTTCATCGCTGTGCTTTACTGCGATGTTTAATTTGACCACACATTTTCAGTTTTAAAGACATCTTGCTAATTATGAGTCAGTATTCCCTTGATGTTCAAGATCTTGTATAATATAGATGATTGCTTTTTCTTGGTCCACGATATTAAAGGAACGTTTCTGTAACGTTTAACTTCCTAAGTGCCCCTTTTATTCATTAGCAGAAAACATTAGTAGTATTCGAGAAGACCTGATCATTTGGGGCCACATCAGTCGCGGCGATCGGGCAAATGTTGAGCTATAGCCTTCAATGGGTGACGATGTAATATTCTAGTGTGATAATTTGGTCGCGTCTAGCGTGAGCCGAGTGGTCAATTGGTTACACACCCGCCTCACACGCCAGTGATCCGGGGTTCGATCCCGGGTCCAGTCAGAGATATGCACTACTGACGAGCTCAAACGAGAGCGAAACTCGAGTCTAGTGCTTCCAATCTTATTTGGACAAGGCCTTACGTTCGTACTGGAATACGATCAGCGTTGATAGTTGTGGGTTGTGCTCAATCTTTAATCTCTAATCCTGAAACAACCAAATAAATCAATGTATTCATTAGAAACCGTAAAGTTTAGTTTAATCTAGTTTAGTTTTGTCAATGGATCAACATCACAGCACATGGGCGTAACCCATAAGTGCTCCGTTCTATTCCTAACTCAAGCCTGAGTCAAGAGAATCTCAGCTCAGTGCATGAACTCCACAGCACCGGCAAGGATCCTGAAATACTTTGGGTAGATTTTTAACTTGAAAGTTTGCCCGGGCGGCGCCGTTAGGCTACTCTTTTCGATTTCCAATTGCCAAGGGATTTTTTACGTGCGCAACAATACAGGCGGGCGTCCGATAGTAACCACAAAATGGTCCATGACTTGTATTGTTGTCATATGCAGGGTTCATATTTTCCAAAACGTTTCATTTGCTTGCTATTGCTATATTATAGGCTCTTAATACTGTTTAACGTCTGCATTGTTAATGCCAGCCTACGTTTGACGTCTATTGAGCAGTCCCAAATGTTGATAATGGCGCCAAGATATTCACAGTTCGTGACATTTTAATTGTTTTATTGTTGATTTAATTTTGACTGGCATCTAATGTTTAAATACATGAAAATAGTTAGGAAAAGACGAGTATTTCACTTCTAACGACTCTATTTCTTCCTTTTCTTCTGATATTTTTTATTTAGCTTTAAAAACAAAATAATTCAGTGCAGAAGAAAATGTCATCTCCCATTAGGACAGGAGGACAATAAATGGCCATACAAGGATCATCGTATTTTTGTTTTATTTCGTGGTATCTTCCGCAATTTCAATACTCAGTGAACGGAAATGTACATGATAATACTTGTTAATTTGATTGTATACCATTTTTGGTCCAAAACCTACCTTTTATTTGGCACAGAATCAGTTAAATGCCAACTTCAATTCCAGCAACCTGTTTTACTGCTGCTATAGTTAATGGTGGGAGCCTCCCTAGCGTAGAAGATCGCATTGGGCTGGAGGATGTTGACAATGAAATCCCTAAAGCCTCTGAAGGAAACATTAGCAACCTAGGCCTCATTCCAGCCAGTTCGTCCTGCTGTGCTGAAACATGACCTGGTGACATCCTAAGTTGCCTATCCGCAGATATGAAGTTCCAGTACCTGTCTTGCACACGCCGCTAGTTTCTGGGTTTGTATAGTGAAAGTATAGCATCGCAACATAGTGCCAGTCTAGATGGTACTTTTGCACCGGGTCGGGAGAAGTGTCTCTACACCAATCTCAATCCAACAGATGCAAGCCCTTTTCGGGGCTCAAATGACCGGAACGACAATACATCAGACTTAACTGATTCAGTGCCAAACGAAAAGTAAATATGGACCAAACATGGTACAGAATCAAATGAACAAGTATTATAATGTAAATATCCGTTCATTTAGCCTAACAAAACAAATAACACGATAACCTAGTATAGCGATATAACATCCTTCTGTCCACATGGCAGGTCCCATTTGGTGATATAATATCCTTTCGACACTTAATCAGTTTAGTGATAAACCTAAGTCTTTCACAGGGTTTACTGTCTAGTCAACAATACTCACTTTCCAGTATGCCAGCCCCACTGAACTTTTAAATATTTCTATTTGTATACACTGAATTTAAATACAACCTACATTTTTATATACGCTAGATGGTCTATAAATACAATTCATATGCCAGATCACAGACAGAATAGAATGCCAGTGAACAGAAATGAAACGCTCACGACGTAAACAGGGCAGAAGTCTTGTAAGCACGACAGCATACAGTCAAAATGATGGCTACAACAGTTGTGTGTATTTGCAGCAGGTACGACAATAACAGTTAAGCACAGACATTATTTGTCGGATGTTGAATAAACAATGTGTTTTAAGCAACAGCAACAGGTGTAGGATGAGTTAAACGTATCTCGTGTGTCTGTAACTGGTAAAGGGATGTTGTTTATGGAAACATGGAAACTGTGTCTGTGCCTTTTCATATATTATCAAGTAGTTAAAAATAACAGTCACACTATCAACTAGGTAAACATAATAATCGCATTATCAAATACACAAAGATAACAGTCTCACTATAAAATACAGACTGATAATAGTCTCACTTTCAGCTACAATAAGATAACAGTCTCACTATAAACTATATAAAGATAGCAATCTCACTATCAACTAGATAAAGATAACAGTTTCACTATCAACTAGATAAAGGTAAGTCTCATTATCAACTAGATAAAGATAACAGTCTCACTATCAACTAGTTAAAGACAACATTATCACTATAAACTACATAAAGATAGCAGTCTTACTATAAACTACACAAAGAGAACCGTCCCACTATCAACTGGGTAAAGATAACAGTCCCACTACCAATTACACAAAAAGAACAGTCTCACTAGCAATTAGGTAGAGATAGCAGTCCCACTATCAACAAGGTATAGATAACATTCCCACTATTGGCACCTTGTCGTCTTGACAGACGATAGTATGTTACATTGTGCTTCAAAAAGGTATAATAACAACACATAGCGATAGCGGTAGCGAATGTGACTGATAAGGCCAATTCGTGCTGTAAATGTTCGTCCACAGTGAATGCATGTGAACACATGATCATTTCCACCTTCATGGAACATCTTACATCTTGCACGCTCTGCAATCACTTTCTTCTATTTCTATTTGCCCTTCCCTCATGCAACACGACTTACCCCAATGTGCATTATCAATGCCTGTATCAATCATGTCCCGCTTACACACATCCTTTGTATCGTAGTAGAGGCCGACCCTGAGATCTCTTACCCATCTGTAATTCACCAAAAAAGATGTCCTTTGGTATTCTACCATCATCCATCCTCCTAACGTGTCCTATCCATCTAAGTCTACGAAGACTGAGCATGGAACAAACCGTCACACAACCTGATCTTTCCAATACTTCAGTATTTGTGATTTTGTCTTGCCACTTAATACCAAGTATTCTTCGCAGACACCGCATATGAAAGCTGTTTAAACGTTTCTCTTGGTGTGAGTAAGTTGACCAGGCTTCACTGCCATAAAGAAGAGTACTAAGGACACAGGCTTGATAGACAAGGACTTTTGTTTTGGCAGTAAGCTTCCTGTTCTCCCAGACTCTTTTTGTTAACCTGTTCATTGTTGTTGCTGCCTTACCAATCCTGATGTTGATTTCCTGATCTAGGGATAATTTGCTATTTACCTCTGATCCTAGATATGTAAAATGGTCTACTATCTCCAGTTCGGCGTCGTCAATAAAGATTGATGGTACCCCATGTGCACCTTGTGACATAATTTGTGTCTTCTTTTTGCTAATTGTTAAACCAAATTCAGAACAAGCATTGGAGAATGCAGATAGTAGACGTTGTAATTCTTCCTCAGAGTGGGTCGTAATTGCAGCATCATCTGCAAAAAGCAACTCTCTGATCAGTACCCTCCTAATTTTGGTCTTGGCCTTCAATCTCTGAGCATTGTAGAGGCCGCCATCTGAGCGTGAGTGAATGTATATACCACCATCCTGATCACGAAAGGCATATTTCAGTAGAAGTGAAAAGTATATTCCAAAGAGGGTGGGAGCTAGTACACAACCTTGCTTAACTCCACTCTTGATTTCAAACTCTTCTGAAGTTGCACCATCAAACTTGATTATACCCTTCATGCCTGTGTGGAACGATTCCACAATGGACAGAAGAGTTGGTGGGCAGCCAATCTTCTTTAGTGCCTTGAACAGACCCTCACGACTGACCAAATCAAATGCCTTTGTGAGGTCGATGAAGGCAATAAACAGTGGTTGATTCTGTTCACGGCATTTTTCTTGCATTTGTCGCAATGAGAATATCATATCAATGGTAGACCGGTTCTGTCGGAAGCCACACTGTGATTCGGGGTAGACTTGATCTCCCAGGACTTGAAGTCTGCGCAGAACAATTCTGGCAAATACTTTCCCAACAATACACAGAAGTGAGATACCCCTATAGTTGTTACAGTCGCTCCGATCGCCCTTGTTCTTGTACAATGTTATGATGCTTGAGTCTTTGAAATCCTGTGGGACTTGTCCTTCTCGCCAGCATAGCTCTATTAGCTGGTGGATCTGTAGAGTGAGTGTGTCTTGCCCACTCCTGATATCCTCTAATGGAATCCCATCTTTACCTGGAGCCTTGCCAGATGCAAGTTGTTGCTTTTATAGCACATTTAACTTCTGTTATGGTGGGAAGTGTGTCCAGGTGGTTAAGAGTTGGCAGGGCCTCTATGGCGTTGAGGGCATCATCCGCTAGTTTGGTCTCACTTGAGTAAAGCTCCAAATAGTGCTCTACCCATCTATCCATCTGCTGTTTCTTATCAGTGATGATTTCTCCAGTCAAGGTTTTCAGTGGTGCACTTCTTTTGATCATTGGACCACAGGCTTTCTTTATCCCTTCATACATGCTTCTGATGTTTCCCTTATCACTTGCATTTTGAATGGACTCACATAACTTGATCCAATAGTCATTTGCACACTGCCTGGCAGCCTTTTGCACATCCTTCCTAGCTTGCTTCAGCTCACTGAGAGTGTTACGCGTTGTTCTTTCCTTGTTTCTTAAGAGAGCTATCTTCTTTTTATCAATCAAGGGCTGCAGTGTCTGGCTGTTTGCCGCAAACCAGTCCTGCCTCTTATGATCCACAGTGCCGTAAACCCCTACCGCTGTTTTATAAAGAGTTTCCTTAAGTTTATCCCACTTTTCACTTGCTGTACAATTTTCTGATGTATCAGTGAAAGCATCTTCAAGTTGCTGTTGGAACTCAAAGCACTTATCAGGATCGTGGGTGTTAATAATATTAATCCTGGGGCTAGATTTGTGTTTAGCTGTGTAGATTCTCTTTGGTCTCAGTCTAACCCTTGCAACAACCAAAGAATGATCCGTATCACAGTCAGCACTGTGGTAACTTCGAGTTAATGATGTTTGGTTCAGATGTTGTCTCCGTGTGATGATGAAGTCCAGCTGATGCCAATGGCCGGATCTTGGATGTTTCCATGTGACCTTATGCAGCTCTTTTGTTTTAAAAAAGGAGTTTGTAATACATAGGTCATTTCTGGTGCAATGCTCCAGCAGCCTTTGCCCATTTTCATTCATGCGATCGATGTTGTATTTTCCATGGCACACTGGACATAAACTCGAGTCTTGCCCACACGAGCATTGAAATCACCGAGCATATAAATGTAGACGGATTTTGGAACTGCCTTGATCACAGAGTCTAACTCCTCATAGAACGAATCCTTCACATCATCAGGGGAAGTGAGTGTCGGTGCATATGCAGTGATAATGGTGACAAAACCACAAGAGGTTGCCAAGCGCAGGGATAATAGTCTTTCATTACCTCCAGCTGGAATTTCAATAATTCCCAGTAGCGAATTCTTCACTGCAAAACCCACACCATGTTGCCTGTTTTCTGCCTGCCCTCTACCCTTCCAAAAAGGTGTTATTGTTTTCCCTGAGAGACCCGTCCTCAGCGAGGCTAGTCTCCTGTAGGCCAGCAATGTCAATGTTAAGACGATTGAGTTCGGCATCAATCACAGCCGTTTTTCTCACATCGTCAATATTCGTCAGGTCAGTAGAAAATTCTGGAAGCAGTTCTTACGTTCCAGGTTGCAAGCAGTAGCTTGAGGTTTCTATATATCTTTTTAGTATTACCTGGTGCATTGGTTTTACAGCCTGCGATTAAGATTTTATCCTAGCCCCAAGCACCCATTAAAGCAAACAAGCTGTGGCAGATCAGCAACCAATTGGCCGGGGGTGCAGCTTGAGGCGGGCTGTAACTGATCAGTGACATCTGTAGGTGTCTACCACTGTCAGAGGCAACCCGTATTGCCCTATGTCTACGCCAATTGACAAGGACTTATAACCCGTAACTGCTACATCTCGCTTTGATTCCGAGACCGGTTAAGACCAGGGATGGAGTTATACCTCTCCATAGCACAACGCCTGGGCTAAAATATAGAGACTATGTGTTGCCCATGCAGCATGTCCCTCTCTCGGCCTGTCTAGTTCACTCCAGAGGAAAGGTAACACCCCTACATCTGGAACAAGACAAGCTGCAGAAGCTGCCGATCAGCAAAGCAATGCTCTAACTGTCCGCACTGTCGGAGCTTCGATCCTAGACTAGCTGACAACCAAGGCTTAGAGGCCTGGTCTGCCTGCCATGACATTATGTCTTTAGGTTGCATTTCCTCGCACCAGGATAAGGCTTGTACCCTTTCCAATTGCGCTCTTCCGTCCGATGCCGTTCGAACAATGTGGGGATGTCGGGTTTAGGTAAGCGCCACCCAATAGAAAGCAGGTAGTACCGTCTATTGTCATCCGGTAGCTCAGTCTTATCTGACTAAGACCTGACTACCATTACCACTATCAACTAGTTAAGATAAACGTCCCACTATCAACTAGGTAAGAATAACCGTCCCTGTATCAACTAGTTAAAGATAAAAGTCCCACTATCAACTAGGTATAGATAACAGTCTCACTATCAACTAGGTATAGATAACAGTCTCACTATCAACTAGGTATGAATAACAGTCCCACTATCAACTAGGTAAGAATAACCGTCCCTGTATCAACTAGTTAAAGATAAAGTCCCACTATCAACTAGGTAAAGATAACAGTCCCACTATCAACTAGGTATAGATAACAGTCCCACTATCAACTAGGTATAGATAACAGTCTCACTATCAACTAGATAAAGATAACAGTCCCACTGTCATCTAGGTCTAGATAACATCCCTACTATTAACTACACAAAGATAGTAGTCCCAATATCAGTTAGTTAAAGATAACATTCCCACTATCAGCTAGGTATAGATAACAGTCCCACTATCAGCTACACAAGATAACAGTCCCAATATCATCTAGATATAGATAACAATCCTAATATCAACTACACAAAGATAACCGTCCCAGTATTAACTAGGTATAGATAACAGTCTCACTATCAACTACACGAAGATAACAATCCCAATATCAACGTATCAACAACACAAATATAACCGTCCCAGTATTAACTAGGTATAGATAACAGTCTCACAATCAACTACACGAAGATAACAATCCCAATATCAACGTATCAACAACACAAATATAACTGTCCCAGTATTAACTAGGTATAGATAACAGTCTCACTATCAATTACACGAAGATAACAATCCAATATCAACGTATCAACAACACAAATATAACTGTCCCAGTATTAACTAGGTATAGATAACAGTCTCACAATCAACTACACGAAGATAACAATCCCAATATCAACTTATCAACTACACAAATATAACCGTCCCAGTATCATCTAGGTATAGATAACTGTCTCAGTATCAACTAGGTAAAGATAACAGTTTCACTATCAACTACACAAAGATAATAGTTCCAATATCAACTAGGTATTGATAACAACCCCACTATCAACTACACAAAGATAACAATCTCACTAGCAATTAGTTAAAGATAACAGGCCCACTATCAACTAGATATTGATAACAGTCCCACAATCAACAACACAAAGAGTACAGTCCCAATACCAAATTACACAAAGATAACAGTCTCAATATCAACTAGTTTAAGATAACAGTCTCAATGTCAACTAGTTACAAATAACAGTCTCAATTTAACTACACAAACATAACGGTCTCTCAATCAACTAGTTAAAGGAGATCAACATGACCCAATGAATAAGAGCGCTCGGTCTCAAACATCCGATGTGCTGATGCTGAGGTAGCAGGTTCAACCCCTAAAACGGTCCGTTGGATTAAAATGTTGACTTCTCGTCCTTGACTTGGGGACGGTAATTTACAAGTACCCCAAATGTTGGAGTGGGTTCGCATGATGACGAGGGACACAGGCATTAAGGAAAGATAAAACACACACACACACACACAAACACACGCATGCACGCACGCACAAACACACACACACACACACACACACACACACACACAAAGAAAACAGTCTCACTAATAAGTATTTAAAAATAACAGTCTTAACTATCAACTAATTAGGTCTAGCTGTCAGCGAGTTGAAAATAGAAGTCTTAGAAGTCTTAGAAGTCTTAGAAGTCTTAGAAGTCTTAGAAGAAGACTTGTTGAAGATAACAATATCAGCATCAACTATGTCTAGATGGCTAACTTATGAGGTAGGTGGACAAGGTCACCAACCTTACTACGTGGGTCGACCTGTCTACTCCCCACCGTACTCTTCAGATAAGTGTACCAGTTGCTTCACTACCGCATTCATGTGATGGATAGATCGATACCTGTCCTTACCGTCTTTTCCCCTCGAAGACCAATTTCTTTAAGCCTTCTAAATTTTTCAGAACAATTTGAAAAAACACAAAGTAATGCAGCTTTACAGAACACAATTACTAAGGGGGTTGGTGTGCGAGTGGCTACTTTAACCCGTGCACAATTCAACCGATAAATAGCAAGTCTACCAACGGCTTGGCGTGGATTCGATAAGGATCTATACTACTGTTGGGGATGAATAGCAGCAGCAGCAGCCACAGCAGCCCGCAGAGAAAGGGGGGGCAAAAAGGAAAAAGGAAAAAGGAAAAAAAAAGAAGGGGAAAAGAAAAAAAAAAGGGGGGAAGGAAAAAAAGGGGAAAAAAAAGGAAAAAAGAAGAAAGGCGGAAAAAAACGAAAGAACAAAGGAAAAAAAGAACCGAAGAAAAAAAAAAAACAAAAGAAGAAAAGGGGAAAAAGAGAAGAAACAGAAGAAGTAGACGAAGCAGAAGACGCAGAAGAAGCAGAAGAAGAAACTGACGAACCTGAAGAAAAAGACGTGGAAATGGCGAAGAAGAGGAGGAGGAGGAGGAGGAGAGGAGGGAGGAGGAGGAGAAGAAGAAGAAGAAGAAGAAGAAGAAGGAAGAAGAAGAAAGAAGAAGAAGAAGAAGAAGAAGAAGGGAGAAGAAGAAGAAGAAGAAGAAGAAGAAGAAGAAGAAGAAGAAGAAGAAGAAGAAGAAGAACAAGAAGAAGAAGAAGAAGAAGAAGAAGAAGAAGACTTTGTTAGTTAGCAAGAGCTAAACATTTAGTCTTCTATATTTGGCTATCTAAAATATGTCAAGCACAATTCAAATTATGAATGTCTTTATAAATATGATGGCTTCACTTCACAATTGAATAAATGGTTCCACGAATCACGTTCTGTGTTGGTTTACTGTCTTGTATTTTCATGAAAACGGCAGAGTGTAAACTTGCCAAGAAATCACAAACAGCTGGGATTAACTGCCACGTCCTGTAAAGGATATGATGTCTGTCAACTACTGCCTTTAGTACCTCGCGGTATAAGACGGTGGGGGTGGGGTGGTCTTGGGCCTGGGGATAAGGCAAAGATGAGTCTCAGTAGTGCAGTCGCCGCGAACTGTGCAGGTTAGGGTTTTTATTTTTGCCATCCAACAGAAAATTTTAAAAATCCACTTCTTACCGATGATTCGAAACCGACGATCTAGCGACTCCCCACACACTCATCATAGGATATGCAACTAACTTTATTAATAATACAGGGAGGACACGGGGGTTGGGGGTGGGGGGGGGAGGACACGGGGGGGGGGGGAGAGGACACTAAGGGAACTACGGGAGAAAGCAAAGGTAGAACTGCTTTAAAGGGCAGGAGAAGAATAATCCCTGGAAGGAGTCCGGAACACTTATCCAGATATCCTTGTGAAATTAAAGTGACTCTTAACCAAACCCGAACCAAACGAACATTTACTGAACTTGCGATCATATTACACAGTATTGTAGTTGGTAGTTGCCCTGAAGACAATCCCTGTGCGCTATAATGCTACCCAGAATAGAATATTTAGAGCGAGGGCGTCTTTTGTGTGGGTTGAAGGAAAAGGGGAAATTACCAGGGGATTTTCCCCAAAATAATTGCATGATTTAGCTGGAAAACAAAACTATATTCAAGGTGAAATGACACATTTACAAGAACAAACAACATAACCTTCGTTCGTGCATTAGTACTGAATTGATTTTACAAAGTTATAAAGAATGGCTAGGAGTTGGTTTTGTTGTTAATCTGCTTATTTTAAATACTAACCAATCAAGATCCGTTTCAATTATAAGTGTTATTTGCTATCAATGCACAAAACCGTTACCTTCTATTGACAAAAAATCCCTTTCAAATTAATGTCCGAAATGAGCCCTACAATTTTGTGTTTAAAATTAGGCTGATCCGGTCCCAGGATTATTAATCTGAGGCTGGGATGGGCCCTAATTATAATTTATCTTATCGGGTTGAACAGGGTAGAGGAGAAATAACATGATAGTCGTCATTCTAGCACTATGCTAGTCAATATTTCTGTGGCCGAGGTGGCCATTATTTCTTTTATCGCGTCCGATCCATAATGTGTAATGTCTACTTCCGGTGATATACCCATTGGGTGTTGTTCTTCCATACTTTATGTTATGTGTCCAATTGTATCGTTGCCAATCTCTTCTTCGCCTACCTATAACTATTATTTTCTCAGTGTTACCTGAAATATATTTATTATCAATAAAAGCAGTCAAAGAACCACCAAGTTGATATTCTTAAAATGATACCAGGAGGAAAAAGGTTTCAGAACCCCTGAAATAATAAGGCTTGTGGATACTCAAGCATGAACGGAAGATTGCAGTTTGCAGCTGATAGGCGCGTACCCATCTGCATGAGTGCGCAATGATTACCACTGTGTGGTTTCTAATTATCACATTTTTACTGTTTTGTTGAAAGTCCACCAATTGCATTGAGTACCTTAGGCTGTGCTGCTTTTGATGAATTATTAATAGAATGCCTTCATTGTCTACCTGCATGCACGCCACACTTCGACAGTGTTGTGGTTTAATACGTTCATTGTTCAAGCATGCAATAAAGCCAAGTACTGGAAATATCAAAGTTTATTCGGGGATAGTACAATAGGTTAGGGCGTCGCTATAGCGCAGTGGCTAGTACGTTTGTATGACGATCCGGTGGTTTGTGTTCGAAACCTCATCGACGAGGGGATTTTAACACCTAAGCTCGTACATACAGAAAGAGCAATGGCGATATCTTGAAAGAAGTTAATTCACTATCATGAGAGAAGATAACTGACTAACAGAACTGGATTTTCGCATCAGAATTAGACAGTCCAATTAAGTGGGCATGTCATGAGAAAAGGAAAGCGGGTGTATGTCGTGACAACAGGATAGCTGGAGAGAAAGAGAGGCGGAAGGAGAGTAAGAGAGAAGATGTTGCATAGTTTGGCATCATGGCATGGAGGAAAATCAGTATCAGAAAGGATTGGCTGTACATGAGACAGAAGGCTGTCGACAGACATGATCACCAACGCCACAGAGCCTGGACAAGACGAAGGCATATTGAGACGCCACATGTGGATACATAGATAATTTGAAATAATTATTCAGCAAGAGTAAAATTAGTGTGATGGAAAAAGTAATACATCAGAATATCGATTTACAAACAATTTGCAAAATTCACTCAAAATCAATTATCCTTGGTGTTCAATATGGCGGATAGACTGGCGATGCGTTATGGCAATAGAGTAATGTTTGCTTTTGGGCTAGTGTTGCTTACGCATTTTCCCATTTAGACTTGTAGTGCATGGTTCCTCCGCACTGCTACCGAGGTGAGTGTTTGGTGCCACGCTGTGAACTGTGGATATCACGTTTTCTCGTCTAGTATAATGCACTGTGATGCCCAGAGAGTGGATGTATTGATACACAGAAGAAATCACGAGACTAGAGTCATAATTAATATGACTGAAAAAGCTGGGCTTCCAGACGCGTGTTTATATTATGTAATGGAGTCTTGTAAATGTCAACTAATGAGAACATTACAGGAAAATGCAAAGATACGTGGTTGAACAGTAAAATAAATAAATGAGACAGTTCTACAAGAAATAAATGAAAACCGTAAAGTGATTAGAAAAATTAAACGTAGACAGTCGATTTCGGGGTTGGGGGGGGGGGGGGAGGGGAAGGTTAAAAACTAGAAAACCTAGTGACAACTAGCAAACTTGATAGGAAAATGCAAGGGGAAGGCAGAGAAATGAATATCAGGATGGCTTGGCCGCATTGCATAATTGTAGATCTGATCCAAGACTCTAGAAGTGATGAGCTATGACCAACCACTCTTATTGACGTGACACAAGATGATGATGGTAATGATGATGATGATGAGCGTTGCAGAGTGAAATCAAAGGCAGGTTATTAACATATCTCGGAACTATACAGAGTAATAACTCCTTGTTGAGAGCTGTTCTAGATATAGGGAGTTGAACACAAGCATACAAAAGTACAATATTGTTATATAGTGAGTGGAGAACATCATTTGACTGTTGAAAATATGTCTAAATAAACACCTCAGTACAGGATATCTTGGGTAAAGAAAAGAACAAATGCATCCATACTTCAAGAGTTGAATATTGAAGAAGGTTGGCTATTAAAGACGATAAAACAAAGAAAATTGAAATATTTTGGTCACTTGAAACGTCACGAAAGTCTGGAGAGAACAATAATGGAGGGGTATATGCCTGGGAAGAGAGGAAGAGGAAGGCCAAAGAGAAGATGGGTGCAGGATGTGGCGGAGGATCTCCAGATGGGTGTATCAGACGCGGGACATCTTGCTTATGATTGAGTGGTTTTCCGGAAGGTTGTTATGGGAGCGAGGTTCTTCAAAGGACATGCTACTGAATGAATGAATGACAGGAAATATTGCTAACCCAACCAGCCGACCATCAATACGGAGATGACACTGGATGGTGTTTATTTGTTTTCTAGACCCATTTTCTGTAATTGCAAGTTTTTTCATATGCCCGAAATCTACACTATCCACAACTATTGTCAAATAAGAAAGGTAGGAGAGAAAAGAAGTTGTTCATCTCGTCTCAAGAATTATCGTCTTTAATGATGTGTGAATGAAATAATGTATGAAAGAGAGTGATAGAAGGGCAGAGTGTTAGACGGGCCTGCGTGCCCAATTCTTAACTCTTTGAAAATGAAGTTTGTTTGTTCGTTCGTTCGTTCGTTCATTCGTTCGTTCGTTCGTTCAAGAAACAGAGATCTAGTATACTTTAAATGGGAGTCGTGCTGGTGTAGTGGCTAGACACTCACTTGATGGCCAGGTGGTCATAAGTTCAAATCCACAGCTGGGTGGATTGTTTGGAATATACCTGGGCTATAATAACCCCTAAAGTGGGGTGGGGGGGGGTGGGTGTTACAGATGAGCTAGATTTAATCCGAAAACATTAAGTTAATTGGTTTGGCCATATAACTAGGCTATCAACTAACAGTATACCACAGCAAGTAATGATATACAGAAAAGATGGAACCAGAAGAAGAGGCTGACCATGTAAACGAAGGACAGAGGGAATAACAGAATCCACGTGAATCTCGATATATGAAGCTCATAAACGGGAACTGTCCCCTTGTATATGCTTCCCCTGGACACCGCAAGGTACAGGAGAAACACGATGAGATGAGATCATCCACCGCAATCAGGGAAACCATGAGATGGAAAATTCCCCCGCAAGGTAAGGAAAACACGAGAGATGAGATCATCCACCGCAATACAGGGAAACTGAGATAATTCCCGAAGGTCAAAAAAAAAATGAATGAGATCATGAATACAGGGAAAAGGTAATCATATCGGAAAATATGACCGGTAGGTCAATCTTACAGACTGGATTACCGAAAAATTTCCCTTTGGGTTTTTCATTTTTTTTAGAAATTTTCATTGTTTTCTGGGGAAGGACCGGCACACTTTAAAAATTAAATCAACAAGGCGTCCGTCAACCCGCATTTTTTTCAAGGTTTTCTTTTGGGTTTTTTTCCAAATTTTAGCCTGTAACCCCCCCTTGTTAAAAAAAGCAAGGGGTTGTCCCAAAAGGATTGTTTTAAGGGGTTTTGGGGTTAAAAAATTTTATCTTTCCCGGCTAAATTT
>JACEFZ010008804.1:0-7500 GCA_014155875.1 Cepaea nemoralis
AAAATTAAAGGAAACACATTTAAACTTAACATAGCAAAAACAAAGATAATGCATACGAAAAAACTACTATGGAGAAAAAAATATATTTAATGAGGACAATTGGAGGTGGGGGAAAATTTTGAATATTTTGGATTTGATTACCAACAACGGTGACACAATAAAAATTAAACTACTATCAATTGCTCTTCAAAGACTAAAACAACTGAATAAATATGGAGGGGGCCAAACTACAAAAATTTAAATTTTTAAGAGCATGCATCTTTCCCATTGCAACTCGCCTGTGAGACCTGGACACTTACTAAACAAGCTGAACAGCGCATAAATGCCTTTGAAAAAAAGTTTAAACGTTTCTAAGAATATCTTGAGTAAAGAAAAGAACAAAATGCGTCCATACTTCAAGAGCTGAATATTTCAGAAGGTTGGCTATTAAAGACGATAAAACAAAGAAAATTGAAATATTTTGGTCACTTGAAACATCACAAAAGTTTTGGAGAGGAACAATAATGGAGGGTATATGCCTGGGAAGAAAGGAAGAGGAAGGCCAAAGAGAAGATGGGTGCAGGATGTGGCAGATGATCTCCAGGTGGGTGTATCGGACACGGGACATCTTGCTTATGATCGAGAGGTTTTCCAGAAGGTTGTTATGGGAGCGAGGTTCTGCAAAGGACATGCTACTGAATGAATCATATACGCAAAGGCCTCAAGATGTGCAAAGGGGCCATGTACGGACATATAATTGTGCATGTCTCTGTTCTGCAACTGGCACAACATGATCTGTCCCTGCATAGATAACCTCTTCTAAACATCATCTTCATGTAGCAGGCCCTTTAGACAGACTCTCAATCTCTGACTAGATCCCCTGACTGATGTATTTTAACAACCAAGGTACCATTAACATCCTGTGTTCATCTTTGTGTTGGCCTACCACTGCCCATTCTTGCAGGACCCATGCCTTCTATGACTATTCCATCTAGTCCAGCACAAAAACAAATCAATGACAATAGCACACTCTTACCATCTACGGGTCATGTAGGTCATCACACACTCAGACAGTAAGAGGGTAGGACACTCAAAGTCAAGGCCACACATCTTCAGAGCTGCCTCCAGCGTGTTCAACTGGGTTAAGTCCACGCCCAGCAGGTGGTAGTCTGAACAGCTCAACTCTGGGTCATACAACATTGCCACATTATCACTTACATAAACATATCTCATCTTCTTCTTCTTCTTTCGTTCGCCTGAAATATGCTTATAACTGCAATGTCACATCTTAATAATAATAATAATAATAATAATGAGAATAAGAAGACAAAAGGAGACAAAGAAGAAGAAAACAGGAGAAGAAGGAGGAGGTAGAGGAGGCTAGTTGCATATCCTTTACAGCTCGTCGCAGTCAACACCAGCATTTTGTTGGCTGTTAGTGATTCCTAGGCAACTTTACGGTAGTTTGTCATTGCTTTCTGAATGACCGGCACTCATACCATTGCATGGAAACCAATGCCAGGCAATCTGCTTCCAAATTGCCCGCAGCTGTGTTGCAAACGTAGTAGGTGGGATTGCAACTGAGGAAAGGAGAAAAGCAAAAGGGCTGTAACAATAACAAGGGAATCCATTGACAAGACAACTGGCGTTTGGTACAGATCCCAACATAATATGTTCTGGTATAAACAATTTAAAGTATGGTGAACTTCCTAGAAGCATCACCCCCCGTGGTTGACCTTCCTAAAGCTTTAGGTCTGGCATAGCTTAACCCTCCACAAACTCTCCCCAAAGTTGAACTGAAACCAGGCAGAAATATGATCTGAATGGCAGTTTTAAAAGACCTGATATCACAGCACAACTCCCAAAAAGGGGAAACAAAACCAGCAAAAGCAAGCTGGTAAAGAAGGGAAAAGGCTAAAATGAACACTATGGCTGGCGGGTTGTTTTTTTTACTTAGCTGTAGATCAGGGGTTTCCCCAAAACCCACGCCCGGGGGCCACTAGTGGCCCGCCCACTGTCAGAAAGTGGCACGCGAGGCCTCGTTTCAGTCGAGATTTCAAAAAGTTCACAATAGAGGAGGATAATGTTGCCCTCTTCATAAATCCATTCATATTTCCTGATGCCAAGCTCTGTCAATTACAGCAAAACCTTCAGCACGAAGTAATTGATTTGAAATGCAATTGTGCACTGAGATGTAAATTTCTGGAGCTGCCTGCTTCCCTTCAGCTGATCATATGATTTCATTCTGGCGACTATTGCCGGTCGAACAATTTGAACACTTTCGTTCATTCGCCCAGAGATACATTTGTCGTTTTGGTGCGACTTACAGATGCGAGCAGTCATTTTCCACAGTGATCGTTATAAAAAACAAGTAATGTTCCAGACTTATCGACAGTAACCTAGCTGCGCTTATGACTTTGGGCACCGCAGATTTGTGCCCAGACATTGATAAACTGGCATCTGAACTTAAGTAACTGGTTATGAAGAACAGTTGCAATTGTAAATTAATTACATTAATCGCGATTTTCGAAATTGATTTAAGATTTATTGTTAAATGAACTTTTGATTTTAAACCAAAATATGACCGCAGTGTAGTAGTGACACTGACTGCCTTTAAAGTTTTAGAAGTTTGTTGACGAACGTTAAGAAAGGTAAGAATGATATTGCACGACTTTTATAATTTTATAACGTTGTGGCCCGCTTAACTACCGAAAATAGTAGATATGGCCCTCGGAGGAAAAAGCTTGCGAACCACTGCTGTAGATTATCCTCACTGTACATCAGACCTTTCATTCCATTAAGTGCTGAGATCCCCTCCTCTGCATCTCCCTCAATGTGTAGCAGTTGATGACACCCGTTCTGTTGGTATACTATTCTTCTTTTACCACCTGTATATCTCTCTTGTCTGGCTTCAGTTAAAACAAATGGGGTAGAGTTAGGGTACTCTTTGAACAACACCTATTGCCCAACAAAATGCAACCAGACATGATGGCCACAAACTCTTCAATTCAATTAATGACAAGAAGCAACGAACACAGCGGACAGATGTTTGTGAAGAAACATGGCAGCCTGTGTCACATCACATGGCACATCATGATGATGATGAACACTGGAAACTGTACAGAGATGGTCACCATGTATGCCAGCTGGCACTGAACTTTCAATGTTTTCTATTACCTGGCCACAATGGTAACAGAAACAAGATAACAGTTTTGTGTTCTTGTGACTGAGATGACAACTACACAATGTATGAAATCTTACCGATGTGGGGTGATAGTGGTGATTCATTGGTTTTCTCTATCAAGTTCCACAGATCTTCTGTGTTTTCAATTAACAGCCGCTTCTTTTTCACGAGCTCAGGAAAATCAATCTACATAAAATGAATAATAAAGAAAATATACATGCACTATTTTTTTTTCATTATTGTAAAACTGTTATATATCATTTTTAGGCCATTATTATTAATATAATTTTGTATAGACATTTTCATTACATTATTACATGACAGCCGACTCCGTGGCTAAAGGCTTGCGAACGCTCAGCTGCGTCCAATTTGTGCAGCAGACCGTGTCGCGTTGTGTTATAACGTGCTGGTATGGGAGCCGGTCGTTCAGAAAGCAATGGCAAACTACTGAACGTAACACTTGCCTAGTACATCAGCAGCTGCTGAAAAATGCTGGTGTTGACTGCAACATCCTGTAAGGGATACGCAAAAACAAAACAAACAAAAACAAACAAAAAAAATTACATGACATGGGTTTTTGTTGAAATATTATAGTTATATACAGTAATTTTGTCTCAATATTATTTGGTAATTTTAGTCTCAATATTATAAGGTAATTTTGTTTTTCTCATCGTTATAATATTAAACAGAATTTTCATCTCCTTTTACTCTTCACCATTTAATATTATGTCTCACTTAAAATGTTTTCCTTTAGCTTGTCTGCGTTCCATCATTCCCTTCTGTGTGACATTTACTGAGACATTACATGTCCACATGGACAAAATACCTGATTTGTCTGGTTTTTCTTTTTTTTTTTTTCGTTTTGGCGTTCGCTGGCTTTGAACAAGTGTAGTCCATACACATGATATGAAGTCTAATACACTGGAATGATTGTTGCGTGTGAATTAGCTTTCCCTATTACCAGTGTCCCTCACCATCAGGAAAACCCACTCAGACTCTGAGGTACTTGTAATTTACATCCCCAAGTCAAGGATGAGAAGTCAACATTTTAATCCAACAGAACTGTGTAGGAGTTGAACAAACCCGTTACCTTGGCATCAACACAAACCCATTACCTTGGTATCAATACATGTATATTTCATTCTGCAAACATAATAATGAAAAGTGCACAGCACACATGACAACTTGTATATTTTATTCTAGTGTACTTGTACACGTTATTTCAATATAACCACTGTGTCAAGAATAAACACACCTCACAGAATACTGTATTTCCAAGACATTTTGCTCCTTTGAGTCGGAAGTAGGAGGAATCAAAACCACATCCGAGGGATATTATCTGAAACAAGAGACACAACATTTCAACATGTATACAAACCTACATGCTTAGTCAACGAATACAGAAAAGCACAAAGTTTCAACAGTCATACCTCCAAGTGGGACACAGAGGTGTTTCCAAAGCACCAGGGCCAGGTTATATACTGGCCAAGACCTATTGATATGTCTTCGTCGAGCGTCCTGGGCAACAGGTCCCTTCGGGGTCCTGGCTAAAGTCAGTAGGATCGCCGATTCCTCCGAAGTCGAAGAGTGTCTGCCTGTACGGCGAGGAACCACCAGTCTGCACACCAATAAGCCAGACATGAAACAACGGATACTCACGCAAACCTCAGGTCCTGTATGACATCACACTGATGTTGGACAACTGGATGCCTTCATCCGACATACAGGACTTCGCGTTGGAGCTCAAGCCAACGAACACAAGCAAGCAACACCTCCAAGTTTTAGAGAGTATGAGAAAGCCAGAGTGGACTCATACTTGGCACAGAGAAACTCCCAACTACACCTCCAAGTTTTAGAGAGTATGAGAAAGCCAGAGTGGACTCATACTTGGCACAGAGAAACTCCCAACTACACCTCCAAGTTTTAGAGAGTATGAGAAAGCCATAGTGGACTCATACTTGGCACAGAGAAACTCCCAACTACACCTCCAAGTTTTAGAGAGTATGAGAAAGCCATAGTGGACTCATACTTGGCACAGAGAAACTCCCAACTACACCTCCAAGTTTTAGAGAGTATGAGAAAGCCATAGTGGACTCATACTTGGCACAGAGAAACTCCCAACTACACCTCCAAGTTTTAGAGAGTATGAGAAAGCCATAGTGGACTCATACTTGGCACAGAGAAACTCCCAACTACACCTCCAAGTTTTAGAGAGTATGAGAAAGCCAGAGTGGACTCATACTTGGCACAGAGAAACTCCCAACTACACCTCCAAGTTTTAGAGAGTATGAGAAAGCCAGAGTGGACTCATACTTGGCACAGAGAAACTCCCAACTACACCTCCAAGTTTTAGAGAGTATGAGAAAGCCATAGTGGACTCATACTTGGCACAGAGAAACTCCCAACTACACCTCCAAGTTTTAGAGAGTATGAGAAAGCCAGAGTGGACTCATACTTGGCACAGAGAAACTCCCAATTACACCTCCAAGTTGTAGAAAGCATTCTCTTCCCCCCCCCCTCGTTTGCTTTGAACTCAAGCATAATCCACAAAACAAACGCGACCTCCGAACAATGAACCCAAGCTCATCCTCACCTTCCATCCACATGCCTATGCCATCAAGCACATTTTCCTCCGACATTGGTCTATCCTGGAATCCGATCCAACCACTCGTGAGGTAGTCTCCAATGGCCCTAGGGTAATATTTCGCCGTAACCAGAGCCTCAGAGACCACCTTGTGCATAGTCGCCTCCCCACGGTTACTTCATCTGTGGGCACACTCAAATGCCAGCGTAAGAATTGTATGACATGCCCATACGTTGTTCAGACACCGGCGATTGCATTCCCCCTAGGTACCTTCTCCTTGAAAGATTCTTTTACTTGCACATCCCGCAACCTGATATATGTTACCATCTGCAAACGATGTGACATGAAATACATTGGACAAACAGGTAGACGCCTTGCTGACCGTTTTAGAGAACACCGCAGAGACATTAATCAGGGCGCTGACAAACCTGTCCCCAACCATTTTAATTCTTCCAACCATAATGGAATCGACGATGTATGCGTCACTGCATTGAAACCCTGCTTCTCCAACAGCTCCATCAGGCTCCAAATTGAATGCCAATTAATCAACTCTCTGGGATGCGTCCATCCAGCAGGTATCAATACTGTTGTGGAAGCTATGGTATAACTGCCATCTTCTCCAACTGTTTACACTATCTATTACTATGCTGTCCTTCCCCCCCCCCCCCCCCCCCCCCATATATTCATACCTAACTGTCCCCACACCCCTATATTTTCATATAAGACTGTTCGCATAGTTTTGGCGACCTAAATCCTATCTGGCAACCCACTATACTTAAACTCTGCAGCCAACGAGTGCCTTCGCAACTGGCAAAGCCTCCTTTTCTGTCCCACATGGGAACGAAGTAGTTGTTTTTTTTCTTTATTTTCGGTATTTCATTGTTTTATCTATCTGTGTTGTCCTGTCCTTGACAAAGATTCTGAGAATCGAAATTTCAGCCGCCCTGTGTTTCATTTTGTACACATTTGTGTGTATTTTATTTTATTATTAATTTTATATATTTATTGTTTCTGATTTTCGATTTTTGGATTTTCACCTGTATTTCAGGATACGATGGATCTCCTTGTAAGGTATGTGCAACGGGTTTGTGTTTAGTATGTTTCTTCTCGCAGGAGCTAAATATATCTATTGGTTTCTTTTTCATATCCTTAATGTGCAGGTTTCTCTGAAAAATTGCTACACATGGCACAGCAGATAATGATGATAATCTACACGCTAGCTTTTCTAGTATTAAACTGGATCACTGACTAACTTCACAATAATACACACAAATATCATAGAACAACATACCTGTTTCTTTGAGTGCTCATAGAGTCCCAGAAAGTTCTTCAGTAACCTGTCAAAGGCCACAGCTCGAATATAGTACCCTCTGAGAGAAGAATATGACAGAATCCAATTCATTATATCCACACTTGACGATGTCTTGATGAAACACAACAGACACCTCAATAATTGTCAATAATTCCACATTGTTTACGAATACATATCAAACAACTCATTATATGAACATCATCAAGCATCATCTCTACAATAAAAGTTGGCTGAAAAGAATTTCCAGTGCCCTCTCTCCTGCAGCTTCATGGTGTACTGAGAAAATCCTCCTCCAGCTCATCTCTTGATGTTGTCCACACATTATCACCATCCTACATCAGAAGCAAATGATTAACACCAACAACTACAGTCACCAGCATCTCAACCAAACTCTTCATTATCATATAAACAGAAAACAAGAATGCATACGTGAATAAAATA
>JACEFZ010008805.1:0-13393 GCA_014155875.1 Cepaea nemoralis
AAAAATGCCGTAAACAGAATGTTTTGCCTTCATCGACCTCACAAAGACATTTGATTTGGTCAGTCGTAAGGGTCTGTTGAAGGCACTAAAGAAGATTGGCTGCTCACCAACTCTCATGTCCATTTCGAGTCGTTCCACACAGGCATGAAGGGTATAATCAAGTTTGATGGTGCAACTTCTGAAGAGTTTGAAATCAAGAATGAACGAATGAACAAACGAACGAACAATCCTTATTTTCAAAGGATTAAGAATTGGGCACGCAGGCCCGTCTGACATTCTGCCCTTCTTCTCTATTTCCCGATCCCCCATCCTCTCTGGTATATACTTTTCACTTCTACTGAAATAAGTCTTTCGTGATCAGGTTGATGGTATATACATTGACTCACGCTCAGATGGCGGCCTCTACAATGCTCAGAGATTGAAGGACCAAGACCAAAATTAGGAGGGTACTGATCAGAGAGTTGGTTTTTGTAGATGATGCTACAGTTACTAACCCACTGTGAGGAAGAATTACAACCTCTGATATGTGCATTCTCCAATGCTTGCTCTGAATTTGGTTTAACAATTCTCATAAAGAGGACACAGATTATGTCACAAGTTTCATATGGGGTACCATAAATCTTTATTCACGACGCCGAACTGGAGATAGTAGAGCAGTTTACATATCTGGGATCAGAGGTAAATAGCAAATTATTCCGAGATCAGGAAATCAACATCCGGATTGGTAAGACAGCAACAACAATGAACAGGTTAAGAAAAAGAGTGTGGGAGAACAGGAAGCTTACTGCCAAAACAAAAGTCCTTGTCTATCAAGCCTGTGTCCTTAGTACTCTTCTTTATGGCAGTGAAGCCCGGACATCTTACTCACACCAAGTGAAACGTTTAAAGTTAAACAGCTTTAATATGCTGTGTGTGCGAAAAATACTTGGTATTAAGTGGCAAGACAAAATCACAAATACTGGAGTATTGGAGAGATCAGGTTGTGTGACGATTTGTTCCATGCTCAGTCTTCGTAGACTTAGATGGATAGGACACATTAAGAGGATGGATGACGTTAGAATACAAAAGGACATCTTTTTTGGTGAATTACAGATGGGTAAGAGATCTCGGGGCCGGCCTCTACTGCGATACAAAGATGTGTATAAGCGAGACATGATTGATACAGGCATTGATATTACAGATTAGGAGTAAGTCGCAGTTGAACGTGTTGCATAGAAAATGATTGGAAATAGGTCACACATTAAGGGTGTGAGACGTAAGATGGTGCGTGATGGTGTAAATGAACATGTGTTCACATGCATCCACTACAGATGAACATTTACAACGCGAATTAGTCTGACCAGTCACATTCGCTACCGCCATGGGTTGTAGTTATTATGCCTTTTTGAAGTACAGTGTAACAAACTTTCTTCTGTCAAGACGGAAAGGTGCCAATGATGATACACGTATAGTAGTTGTCACTATATGAGAGCGTGCTGGACAGGTGTTGTGCGTGGATTAGCTTTCGCTATTGTCCTTATACAGTGAACACATTCTGTTAAAAGACACTTAGAAGATATGAGAGGATCCCCATCGGGGGAAATACCATCGAACGAACGAACGAACGAACAAACTTTATTTTCAAAGGGTTAAGAATTGGGCACGCAGGCCCGTCTAACATTCTGCCCTTCTATCACTCTCTTTCATACATTATTTCATTCACACATCATTCAAGGCTAACAAAGAACAGCAACAATATAAAAGATATGCATTATAAAGGCATGGGCAAAATGCGAACATCAAAACTACACGACACAGTAATATTAGATAATGGTCTGACACTTGTTATTAACCATGTGGAATATACTGGCCTACAAAAAGGGGACTGGCTGTTATACTAGGGTTTTGTTATTATTATTATTATCTCTATTATTAAGGGGGAAGGTAATCCGTATTGAGATAGTGTTCGAATAATTTGCGATTATATGAATAGGGATTGGTGATGTCTTTGATTTCTTGTGGAAGATTGTTCCACAGCTGAGCTGCAGAGTACGTTAAGCTTGTTTTGTATAAGTCAATCCTAGGCTTCGGAATGTGTAGTATATTTAAACGTTTACTGTGTCTAGCATTATATTTAAACAATGGCCAAAGGTAATTTGGGGCATTCCGATGCAGGATTTTGTGAATTAGTTTAGCTTTATTGAAAAGCAGGCGTTTGCGGAATGGTAGTAACTGAAGGCGTTTATACAGGCTAGGATTGTCAGATAAATGTTTGCTATAAATTAGACTCATGGCCCGTTTCTGGAGTGAGTAAAGTCGCTTGGTGTTTGAATTAGAACAACCGTCCCAGATTGTAGAGCAGTAGTCAAAGTGTGTCTGTATACGAGAAGTATAGAATAGTTTCCTTGTGTCCTCATCAAGGAAGTTTTTAATTTTTGCGAGTTGGTAGACTTTTTTCGCTGCCATCAATAATATTAGATATGTGGATGGTATAGTATTGACTGCAGATAATGATCTGGATCTGCTACAATTAGTAGATACGGTTATTATACAAAGTGAACAACTAGGGCTAGAATTAAATTATGACAAGAGATTATGGTCGTTGTAAGAAGAAATAAATACCACAGTGTAAGATAAGGGTAAATGGGAATATTTTTAAATAATTGAATCGGTACAGTTATATCGGAACAGTCACAACATATGATGGAATGTGCCTTGAAGAGATTAGAACAAGCAATCTTTTGCAAAATGGAAAACATACTGTTTAATAAAAGGATATCAATTGCAACGAACAACAGAGTGTTGAAGTGGTACATATAACCTGTACTTTTGTATAGAAGTGAAACGTGGACGATGAGCAGACAAGCTGAAGAACATCTAATAGCTGTGGAAATTTGGTTTCTGAGGAAAATGCAGAGACAGAAAAACCAATTAACAAGTACTGCAAGAAGCAAAAGAAAACCGTACATTGGTTAAAGAAATTAAACTTATGACAGTCAATTTTCTTCTTTTTTTTGGGGGGGGGGGGGCGTTGTGAAAAGAAATAAACTGGAGAACTTGATAACAACTAGTAAGATTGAGGGGACAAGAACAAGGGGAAGGCAGAGAAGTAAATATCCGGATGGCCTGACCACGTTTCATGGTCTAGACAGACACACGGAGCTGATCCACGACTCTGGTGATCGTGAGATGGCGAAACATGACCGCTCACGTAATCAGCATGGCACATTTTAGTGTGACCAACATGCTTAGATTTAGCTAGCAAAGTTTTTGTCTACGCAGTGGGGAAGCCAGTCTCACCCCCAACCCATCTTCGAAGCCTCTTGCGTTATATTGTTTACGTTGCGATTAGGTTACGGGCGCAGTTCGTAATCCTTCATACTCACGTTCGAAGTACAGCTGCAGACGATTTGTCAGCAATCCGTCTTGCGTTGGTGGTTTACGAAATGGTATGTGTCCCGGTCGTTCAGAAAGTAATGACACACTACTGAACGTAAAGTTGCCAAGAGATAAAAGATGCTGACGCTGGCTGCGACTAACTTTAAGTAACATTGTGTTACTATTTTTAGTTTCGCTTTATGGTTTCGACAACACACGATAAACAAATATGTGATCCTCGGAATATGCCAGTCAACTTTCTAATGTATTGTACATTCAGATTTACCTGCACGGGTATTTCTCATTGTCCCCACCTGGCTGATGTCACATGACTGCCAGTTTTCACCGTCTCTCTCCTCAAATATAATTATTTCAATATATTTTACATTATACATCGTGGAAATCAATCATTGCCTGCCTTTAGTTAGGAATCTTCATTAGGAAATAATCCGATAATCTCCTAGATCTTATTTTACGACATGGATGGTCGGTTTCATTGTTGCTATTCTTTGCTTCTGCTAATTGTCCCTGTAACAATCGTGTGGAACCTCCTAAATTGGTTCTTACGACACGCATGGTAGGTTACAGTGTTACTATATTTTGCTTCCGGCTTTAAAGTCCTGGTAATACGCAGGAAGCTTGTCTCTGTTATTTTATTGCCATCAGTTCTCTGTCATTTTACTGTCATAAGTTCTCTGTCATTTTACTGTCATGAGTTCTCTGTTCTCTATCATTTTACTGTCATAAGTTCTATATTCTCTGTCATTTTACAGTCATGAGTTTTGTGTTCTCTGTCATTTTACTGTCATAAGTTCTCTGTCAGTTTACTGTCATAGGTTCTTTGTGCTCTGCCCTTTTACTGTCATACGTTCTATGTTCTCTGTCATTGTATAGTCGTAAGTTCTCTGTTCGCTGTCAATTTACTGTCATAAATTCTTTGCCATTTTACTGTCATAAGTTCTCTGTTCTTGGCCATCTTACTGTCATAACTTCTCTGTTCTCTGTCATTTTACTGTCATAAATTCTATATTCTCTGTCATTTTACTGTCATAAGTTGTCTGTTCTCTATTATTTTACTGTCATAAGTTCTCTGTCATTTTACTGTCATGAGTTCTGTGTTCTCTGTCATTTTACTGTCATAAGTTCTCCGTCATTTTACTGCCATAAGTTCTCTGTTCTTGGCCATCTTACTGTCATAACTTCTCTGTTCTCTATCATTTTACTGTCATAAGTTATATATTCTCTGTCATTTTACTGTCATGAGTTTTGTGTTCTCTGTCATTTTACTGTCATAAGTTCTCCGTCATTTTACTGTCATAAGTTCTCTGTCAGTTTAATGTCATAGGTTCTTTGTGCTCTGCCCTTTTACTGTCATACGTTCTATGTTCTCTGTCATTGTATAGTCGTAAGTTCTCTGTTCGCTGTCAATTTACTGTCATAAATTCTTTGCCATTTTACTGTCATAAGTTCTCTGTTCTCTATTATTTTACTGTCATAAGTTCTCTGCAATTTTACTGTCATGAGTTCTGTGTTCTCTGTCATTTTACTCTCATAAGTTCTCCGTCATTTTACTGTCATAAGTTCTCTGGCAGTTTACTGTCATAGGTTCTTTGTGCTCTACCCTTTTACTGTCATACGTTCTATGTTCTCTGTCATTGTATAGTCGTAAGTTCTCTGTTCGCTGTCAACTTACTGTCATAAATTCTTTGCTTTGCCATTTTACTGTCATACGTTCTCTGTTCTTGGCCATCTTACTGTCATAACTTCTCTGTTGTCTGTCATTTACTGTCATAACTTCTATATTCTCAGTCATTTTACTGTCATAAGTTCTCTGTTCTCTATATTTTACTGTCATAAGTTCTCTGTCCTCTCTCATTTTACTGTCATACGTTCTGTGTCACTTTACTGTCATATGTTCTCTGTTCTCTGTCATTTTATTGTCATAAGTTCTCTTTTTCTCTCATTTTACTGTCATAAGCTCTCTGTCATTTTACTGTCATAAGTTCTCTTTTTCTCTCATTTTACTGTCATAAGTTCTCTGTCATTTTATTGTCATAAGTTCTCTTTTTCTCTAATTTTACTGTCATAACCTCTCTGTCATTTTAGTGTCATAAGTTCTACGTCCTTGGCCATCTTTCTGTAATAAGTTCTCTGTTCTCTGTTATTTTAATGTCATTAGTTATCTGTTCTCTGTTACTTTACTGTCATAAGTTCTCTGTCATTTTACGGGCATAAGTTCTCTGCCATTTTACTGTCATAAGTTATCTGTTCTCTATCATTTTACTGTCATAAGTTCTCTGTTCTTGGCCATCAAAAGTTACTGTCATAAATTACTGTCGTAAGTCCTCTTTTCATGTCCGGCTTCTCTAAAACTTCGATGTTTGTTTTTGTGTCCACGGAACACGACCAATTCGTCTGTATGTACACATTTGCAATGCATCAATACGACATCCTCGTGACTTGTTCATTGTCCACGCTTAACCACTGGGTAACGTAAGTACATGTATTTGACCAGGAGCTGTGGTAGCGTTATGGCTAGACGCTCGCCTGTTGGTGGGGTGGTCATGGGGACGAATCCGTATTGGGGCTGAGTTTGAAAATTCACCTGGGCTCACAGGTCGACCCAGCCTAAGATAGGTACCAGGAAATGATTTGGGAAGTAAAGATGGCCGGCATGGCACTGACCACATCACCCACTGAGTGCTGATTTTTCTGTAAAGATATGGGTTTAGCACCATATGCCATGGGAGTGTCAAAGGGTCCTTTAGTGTTTATAACATTTGACATTTTCAGGTTATGGTAGTAGTGTAGTATATTAACTATCCCATGTTTTTGTTGGTACGGGCCACATGGGCCTCTATGGGTCCCTGTAGATGCCTTGTGACTTAAGTCTGAAGAGGGGATTCAAACCCATTATACTACTATTACTACTACTAAAACGTTTACTACTTTAAGTGCTTCCGAACACTATCATTATAGGGGTTACAAATGAAAACATTAAATAGTAAAGATGGCCGGCATTACTGACTGTTACAGTGAAATTCGTTATTAAAGGGTAGGTATAGGTTATTAGTGATCTGTAAAGGGTCGTATTGGTGTAAACACTATCATTACACGGGTTACAAATGAAAACCTTAAAAAGTAAAGAGGGCCGGTAGTACTGGTTGTAGTGGGAATGGGTTAGTGAATTTTTGTAGTGCGTATGGCTTAGTAAAATTCGTTATTAAGAGGTGGGTAGCGGTTATTAGTGATCTGTAGAGGGTCGTATTGGTGTAAACATTTTTATCATAGGGTTACAAATGAAAACCTTAAGAAAGTAAAACATGTTTAGTGGTTGGTGGCTATAGTAGTATGGCGTAGTGTCATTCGGTGTTACGGGGTGGGTAGCGGTTATTAATGATCTGTAGAGGTTCGTACTGGTGTAAACACTAACATCATAGGGTTACAAATGAAAACAGGAAAAAAAATTAAAACAGGTTTGGTGGTTGCGGTTGGTGGCTGTGGCGTGTGTGACATTGTCTATGTGGGCGTCTGCCCATGCGTGACGTTAGTTGTGTGGGTCTATGAAAGGCGTTGTCTACTTGCGGTTAGTGGTAAATACGCACGTAATCGCGCTCACATTCAAAAGGACAATGAAATACTGAGACGTAAGTTTTAGTTAGGATTTTATTCAACTGTAGCTTGCAACCAAGTATAGAAATTAGGCCATCCACCTTGTTGTCGCAGTATCCAAGGATGTAGTTTATCAGTCAAATACGTGCTTACAAACGTAGCGAAGTGTTCTTCCACATCTTGGACATTCACATTTGCATTTTAAGAATTATCAAGGAAATGCTCACCCAGACGCAAAGCAAGTGTAAACGGCATTATAATTATCCCATAGTTTATGACGTTAATTGCAAAGAGTTCATCAGCAATTGAAACAAAGACTTGGAAAACGTGTTCGGTTCTGATACTGAATTCTGGTCTCGTGAATCTTGTTGTTTGGCTATTTGACTTACTAAGCGAGACAACCTCGAGTTATTGGCCACTGTGGGATTGTAGAAATTAATAATAGTTAACGCCATATTCACCACCTCGCTGTGACATAGTAATAGCATTTGTAGTATGTGTAGTAGTGGAAGTATTAGTTGTTGTATAGGCGTTATTGTTGGTCGTAGTAGTAGTTTTGTAGTAGTAGTAGTAATGGTAAGAGTTGTTGTTGCTATGGTAGTAGTAGTAGTAGTAGTAATTGTAGTAGTAGTAGTAGTAGTAGTAGTAGCAGCAGTAGTAGTAATGGTGGTGGTAGTAGTAGTAGTAGTAGTAGTAGTAGTAGTAGTAGTAGTAGTAGTAGTAGTAGTAGTAGTAGTAGTAGTAGTAGTAGTAGTGCCGTGGCTTGCATCATTACGCAAGGGTGCAGTCACGAGTGAGGCAACCAGGACAGCAAGAGTTGTGAATAAAAGGCATGACAGAAAAAAACTGCAGGAAATCCTCGTCCAGAAACGTCAAGCATTCTTTGTCCATATTGTTAAAGATTATTTCGAGCCAAAATAGGCCTTATCAGCCATCTTAGATCTCACGGCTCCATATTTTCAACCCCACTAGATGAACTGAATAGTCATCATCACTCTTCATGGACAAACAACAACAGCAGTAGTAGTAGTAGTAGTAGTAGTAGTAGCAGCAGCAGCAGCAGCAGCAGCAGCAGCAGCAGCAGCAGCAGCAGCAGCAGCAGCAATAACCACCCCATAAATGTTTGTTATGTTGTCGGTTGGTGTACTATTTGTGTATGTTAGAATAAGATGTGTCATGTGTTGTACATAACCTGTGTGTTAGAGTAGTGTGTTGTTGAATTTCGAATGTGGTGATCATAATGATGGCCTTGACTTTGTAGTGTTTGTTGTGATATGTGCTATTACTGCTATATGATCTGTGTAAATTAATGTTTCTTTTATGTGCTTTGTGTGTATTGTGTGGTGTGTGGAAGGTATGTATATTCTGTCTATTCTGGTTGACCATATTGAGCCCTATTTTTGTGTTGTTGCAATGCTGTATCTGAAAGCGTCTGTTAAATTGTGTGTATGTCTAAGGTATTCTCTAGTATATCCAGTTGATGTATTCCATTCCTGTCACTTCGCCTTAATTGTGTCTTAATTCCTGCTTTGCACCCCCACCCCCACAATATCCAATTCTGAGAGTACAAAATTGAAATCCCCTGCAAGGATAACATTTTGTCCTCTGTATGTTTGTGTAAGTAGGGTGTCTAATTCGTGGTGGAATTTTGGTTGATGATTGTAATTTAGTGATGCATGTATGTTCACTATTGTATATGCATGTATAGTATTGTCTACCTGTATTATGGAGATTCATCCCTGGTCATCCATGTGTGTTCTAATGATATCCCACCTGTCTGGTGTCTGCAGAATAACTGTTCCTGTTCTGATTTTTGTGTATGCCTAAACTAAAATCATGAATGTTTCAGGCCTAGCTATGTGGTGATATGTTGTGCGAAAGTTTTTGAACATATGTTTGTTTCTTGTAATAGTATAAAGTCTGGTTTGTGTTTGTTTATAACTGCGATAATGTGTTGTAATGTTTAACGTTTACCACACATTTTTAAAGTAATAATAATTAAATCACTAGTCATTGTTTTTATTTATACAAACAATTAAATGAAATACAATTGCTATATATATTCACAGGCAAAGTTTTTAGTAGCAAATGTTTATGCGAGATAATTATCTTGATCCTCGTTCTTATCACTTGTTGGTGTCTGCTATGCTGTATGTGTCTTCTTCGTCTTGTACTTGTTTCTTTGCTTGTTGTTCTTGTTCAGTTTCCTTTGTTCTGCCTATAGTGTCTTTGACTGTTTCTTTCTTTTCTGGTATGCATCTAGTTGGTGATAGAGCGTTTGTTTCTGTGTCAACGCAGTGTTTTGACTGCAGCAGTCTTCTGTTAGTCCATTTTGTCTTCATTGGATTGTTTACGATTTGAAAACCGACAAAGTGTTCATTTTTTGGATTGTTTCCTTGCGAGTTATTTTCTTATGTGTTCCCGTCTTCTTGTGTGTTGATTTGACTATTGAAAGTTTGTGTCAGTTCAGTTATTTTTCCTGTGGAGGAGTTTCTCTTACGGATGGTGGGAAATCTTCTTGGCTTTGTA
This sequence comes from Cepaea nemoralis, assembly GCA_014155875.1. Classification (NCBI taxonomy): domain Eukaryota; kingdom Metazoa; phylum Mollusca; class Gastropoda; order Stylommatophora; family Helicidae; genus Cepaea; species Cepaea nemoralis. The sequence continues at coordinate 9,499 of JACEFZ010008805.1, forward strand.
AACAAATTGCAGCGGCTGTTGGTGTTATCGGTGGTCGTCTACTAGGACATTTATATGTCAAGTGGTTGTCTTGGCCACACGTTGGACAATTGGTCTCCTCGGCATTGTGATCAACACTCTATGGTTATTATTCGTAATACCATTAGTGTAGTTCCGTATATTATGGGGGAATGCCTTGTTTTGGATTGCAGAGTGACCCCACTTGCCAGCTCTATTCTTTATCCTGAAAACCTCAGCCTTGTCATCTCCTGTAATACTGTGCACCAGTTTTTAACTTTTATGGCAGCAATCATGATGGGTAACCAGTGGAAGGTCAGCCTGTCTCTTTCTTTTTCTAGGTGCTCTAGATATATGTCTATTCCTAGACTTGTAAGGGAAAACTTTTTACCATGCAACTTTTCACACACGGAGTTCTGAGCCTCTGCTGACAGGTGGAAGCACCACCTAGTGGGAACCTCGAAATTATGCAGGTCGACTATCCCCAAAAGCACACCTCTTGGACCCGTTAGAGCACTCATAATAAGTGCAGGTGTTGCTTTAGCAGCGGCCCCGGGACCAGTAATGGAACAGATCATCGTTCCCGACTAGTGAAATTGCTCGAATTCATAGTCATCTGTTAGAACTGCGTCTTGCCAATATGTTATTTTCGGTAATAATTCCATAAAACATTCAGAAAATCAACTCCAAAGAATAATGCACCACAAAATCCGAGTGAAGGAAAATCACAAAGGCTTCAGTTTCTGAAACAGATCTGTCCAAGCGATAAATTCTATACTTGGCTGCAAGTAACAGTTGAATAGATACATAACTAAAACGTACATCTCAGTACTTCATCGTTCTTGTGATGTCTCTGTACTCGTGTACGTGTGTGTGTGCCTTTGTTCTTGTCTGTGTGTGTGCCTTTGTTTTTGTGATGTATCGTACTTGTGTATGTGTGCCTTTGGTCCTTTCTGTATGTGTTTGTGTATTTGTCTCTGTTCCATTGTGTGCATGTGTGTGCCTTTGTCCTTGTGATGTCTCTGTACTTGGATTGTGTGTGTGTGTGTGTGTGTGTGTGTGTGTGTGTGTGTGTGTGTGTGTGTTGGTGTGATTTTTACACATTCAGATAAAGAGCCTAGTATATGTACCAATGCAACAGCTACTATTAATACTACTATTACTACTACTACTGCTGTCACTACAAACTACTACTACAACAATCTCCGCCACCGCTACTACCATTATTTCTACTATAAATACTACTACTCCCACTAATACTATTTCCCTTCATTGCTATACTTTTAAAACCTACTACTCCTTTAATACTACTTCTTATATTTCTACTACTACTATTACTCCTGCTGCTTTCGCTAATACTACTACTATTACTAATGCTACTATTACTATTACTATTGCTACCATTACTAATGCAACTATTACGACTATGATAATTAGCCATTCATTTAAGAAAGTCCGCCACAAAAATAGTTTTACTGGTAACATGTCAAAACATTTTAACACACCACCCCTGCACCACAACATCAACTCAGCACCAAGCATAGTAAGTTTTTGTGAGTATGGTCTATCAGCACAACTACACCATGATAATGTCAGCACTGTGCAAACACTCTTGCGGCGAGTCGTGATCTGTAAACGCCTGTTTACCATAGTTATGTAAGAACACGCACTGTTGAAAGCCACACCGCTGATGTTCCCCTTCACGTGTGTTAATGGTTATGAGCTAACCCCGTGTGACCGATGAATCACTTCTCCAAGCAACCGTCCGCCCACCCCCCGTCCCCGCTGCTGTTATGTCGCACACCGCCATTCACACCACGCCGCCAGATTCCTACGTCCCAGTAGTATAGTTGTTGTAGCAGTAGAGATTTTTATTTGTAGTTTTAGTGGTAAAAAATAGTCGAATTTGGGGTTGAATCCCCTCTTTAGATCCATTTTTCAAAAATCGACCCTTCACGAGGGATCTACCAACCCCCATTACATCACCACCCGCTACTACGAACTAATTTTACTACACCCATGTTTCTACTTCCTAATCATTAATTTATACCATTACAAAAATTTATACTTGACTTGTTGATAGCGTACACGTGTGTTTTTTCTGGCGCTTTTAGAACTGGAGGTTTTAGAGAAATTTTTATCACGATTTCCGTCTTCTCTAATTGTGATTATCACTTTTCCCCTGTTATGCCTCGGTAAAATTTTAAACTTTTTAAATTGTATCTTATCTACTCCGTCCTATAATCTCTGTTTGCCGACTCATTAATACTATCCGATCCGGCAAAAACCCCCACCCCCAAAAAAAAAAAGTATTTTTTTTTGGGATAGGTTTTAAAAACCCTGCCTTTTGCCTTCAGACCCAAAATCCAAGGATTACAGGGGGGGCCCCTGGGTACCCATGTGGGTCCGCCCCCCAAAAAAAAACAGGGGGAAATTTAAAATACTAACTCTTATGTTTTCTTTTTTCTATAACATTTTACTAATTTTTATGTATGGACTTTTTTTTTTTGTGTAACATTTGAAATTTTTTCCCTGCTATGGTATAATGTTCTGTTTTTTCAAAGAATACTTTCATTTAAAATTTTTTTTTTTTTTGTAACATTTGTCGGGATAAAAAGGGGAAAAAATATGATCCCTAAATTCGGTTAGTCATGAAAATTCCGAGATTTGATATGTGTGATACAGAAAGGTATAGAACACATAATAACCTCAACCAAAAGAAAGTGAAAATCAGAAAGGAAAATATTAACATTCAAAAACAAAAATAATGTTACAGATAAAACACTATGGAGAAAGAAAAATATGTTAAAGGGGGAAATATTGGGGTGGGGGAAAAATTTTTAATATCTTTGGGTCAAATTTGGGTTCCCCCCAATGGTGACACAATGAAAAAAATAAAAAAAAAAAAAAAGAGTATCTATTTCTCTTCAAAGACAAACAATGGAAAAAATTAGGGGGTGGGACAGGACAATTAAAAATTTTAAAAAACATGCATCCTTTCCCCTTGCCCAAAATACCCTGGAGACCTGGGCACTTACAACAAGCTGAAAAGCGAAAAAATGCCCCCTTTAATTAAAGTTTTTGACCCGTTCTAAGAAAATCTTGGATAAAGGGAAGAACAAATGCACCATAATTCAAGAAACCCGAAAATTTGAAAAAGGTTGCTATTTAAAAAAAATTTAAAAAAAGAAACCCGGAAATTTAAATTTTGGGCACTTGAAACGTCCCCGAAAATTTGGATAAACAATAAAGAGGGTTTTATGCCCGGGGGGAAAAAAAAGAGTACGGACAAAACAGGGCGATTTGGGGGGATAGGGGGGAGATGATAAAGAGAAGGGTGAAATTTTTTGTGGGCCTTTTCTTATGATCAGAGGTTTTCCCCCAGGGTTTTTTTGGTAGCGGGTTTTGCAAAAGGGCATGCTACTGAGTGAAAAGAATGAATGAAAAATTTGATTTCTTTCATTTCCCCTTTTTTTTTTTCCCTTTAAACATTTGATTTAAATTTTTTTTTAAGACTCTTTCTTTTTAAATTTTGGGCTTTCTCAAAGGGAGCGTATTTTGTTTTTGAAAGTTGTTTTTTTCCGATCCCTTTATCTGTTATTTCCTGTTTTTACCTTTTAAAGCCTCAATCTGAAGCTGGATTCCCAAAGGAAAAACCCCTGTAAAACCCCGTTCTTTCCCATTAAGAAAATGGGTGTACCCCACGGGCCCATTGATCAATAATGTTTTTCCCCTCGCCTTTTCTCTTCTGTGATGAGTCTGAAAAGCAAGCCTTTCCGGTCCCTCAAATCAGCAAAATCGGTTTCCCAATGTAATTTCAGGGCAGCCCCCTGAGAAGATTCTAAACGCCAATTCTGCATCATTCACTTTCCTGCCTGGTTTGTGTTTCCCTTTTTTT
>JACEFZ010008806.1:0-12633 GCA_014155875.1 Cepaea nemoralis
CCCCCTTTTCACCCCTCCTGGCGGGGAGTGTCTCATTAAATTCATATAACAAAAAAAAGATTTAACTTAAGAATGTACTTTCCACACACCATCCATTATTTTTTAATGAAAACTGTTTTTACTCACATACATGACTGTAGATAACTTCTTTAAACATAAAAAGATGAGTAAGAAAATTTTCACTATTTAAATAGATGCATTTTTTATGAAAACTTTGAAAATGCCTAAAAGATTATATCATTATTTATTATAACTCATATGCCTATAAATAACTGTAGACAAAGAGTTTATAAATCTTTGAAAACAATGCAACAATCTATATATAAAATATATAGCAATGCTATTAAAAGTTATGCCCCTTGAAATAACTTTTCTTAAGTTAAGTCCCCTTCGCTACATATAAATGATAATGTAAATTTAAATATTAAATTTTAGTAAGTAAATAGCTGATTGTACACTAACAAACTAGGGCAGTTGGCTGCACGGGAATGAAAAGAATACATATAGAAAATTTCATCTCAATCTAATGGACCGTTATCGAACGCATCAAATACATCCCTACATACATACATGCATCGCATTATATATATATATATATATATATATATATATATATATATATATATATATATATATATAGAGAGAGAGAGAGAGAGAGAGAGAGAGAGAGAGAGAGAGACAGAGAGAGAGAGAGAGAGAGAGAGAGAGAGAGAGAGAGAGAGAGAATATATGTGTGTGTGTGTGTGTGTTTGTGCGAAAGTATATGTGTATGCGAGAGAGTGTATTTCTGTGTTATCGAGTGGGTGCATAACTGTGAGAGTTTGGGTAAAAGAGATTATCATGCATGCAGGATTGTATTTGAAAATGTTGTGTTTTTTCCTCTATGTGAATGTAACATGCACAAAGATGAACAAAAGATGTCTGATTGGAAAGGCCGAATATAAGACGGGCCTGCGTGCCCAATTTGTGACCTTCTAAACATAAAGTTCGTTCGTTCGTTCTCCCACACACTTTGTCACATTACTCCCCCCCCCCCAACTCTCTCTCTCTCTCTCTCTCTCTCTCTCTCTCTCTCTCTCTCTCTCTCTCTCTCTCTCTCTCTCTCTCTCTCTCTCTCTCTGTAACGTAGAAATAGAACACACACATAATGTGTTGCCGGCTTATTTCGTTAATGTGCTGTGTTCTCATCTGATCTTTTATCATCATGTAGCATGTAGGTTACCAACTAACAGTATACCACAACAAACAATGATGTACAGCCCAGAAGGAAGCAGAGGAAGAGGCTGAACACGTGAACGGTGGAAGCAGAGAATAACAGAGTTCATGGGAATATTGATACATGAAGCGCATAAGCGGGCACTCTTCCGCTGTTTATACTTCACATCGACATCGCAAGGTACAAGAGGAACATGATGAGATGAGATGAGCAGCTAGTCCTTTACATACTGTAACTCTCATCATGGCGCTATCATCACGGCGCTCTCATCACGGCGCTCTCATCACGGCGCTCTCATCACGGCACTCTCATCACAGCGCTCTCATCATGGAGTTCTCATCACGACGCTCTCATTACAGTGCTCTCATCACAGCGCTCACAGCCCAGAGTTATCATCATAGCACTCTCATTACAGCGCTCTCATCACAGTACTCACAGAACAGAGCTCCATCACGGCGCTCTCATCACGCCTCTCTCTTCACGACGCTCTCATCACAGCGCTCTCATCATGGAGCTGTCATCACATCGCTCTCATCATGGTGCTCTCATCATGACGATCTCATCACGGCGCTCTCATCACGGCGCTCTCATCACGACGCTCTCATCACTGCGCTCTCATCACGACGCTCTCATCACTGCGCTCTCATCACGCCTCTCTCATAAGGATTCTCTCAGCACAGCCCTCTCTTCACCTCGCTCTCATCACGGCGCTCTCATCACGGCGCTCTCATCATGGCGCTCTCATCACGGCGCTCTCATCATGGCGCTGCCATCGCTGCGCTCTCACCACGGCGCCGTCATCATGGCTCTCTCATCACGCCTCTCTCATCAGGATTCTCTCATCACGGCCCTCTCTCCAACTCGCTCTCATCACGGCGTTCTCATCATGGCGCTCTCATCATGGCGCTCTCATCACGGCACTCTCATCACGGCGTTCTCATCATGGCGCTCTCATCATGGCGCTCTCATCACGGCACTCTCATCACGTCGCGCTCATGTCGGCGCTATCATCACGGCGCTCTTATCACGCCTCTCTCATCACGGCACTCTCATCACTGCTCTCTCATCACGGCGCTGTCATCATCTCGCTCTCATTACGCATCTCACATCACCATTCTCTCATTACGGCGCTGTCTTCACGGCGCTCTCATCACTGCGCTCTCATCACTGCGCTCTCATCACGGCGCTGTCATCAAGGCGCTCTCATCACGACTCTCTCATCACGGCGCTCTATTCACGGTACTCTCATCACTGCGCGCTCATCACGGCATTGTCATCACGGCTCTCTCATCACGGCGCTCTCTTCACCTCGCTCTCATCACGGCACTCTCATCACGGCGCACTGACAAGCCTCTCTACTCCTGCCATGTCCCCGGCCCCGTACACCCTCATGAGTGTCCTGTGTCCATCTTCTTACTGGCCGACCACTGCCTCTTCTGCCGCAAACCAAACCTTCCATCAGTGTTCTCTCCAAGCCACTCATCATCTCATCTCATCTCATCTTATTCCTCTTGTACATTGCGGTGTCGAGGTGAAACATAAACAGCAGAAGACTGCCCGTTTATGGGCTTCATGTATCGAGATTTCTATGACTCTGTTCTCTCCAAGTCACTCATCACATCATCTCATCTCATCTCATCTCACCTCATCTCATCTTACTCCTCGTGTACCTCACGGTGTTGTAGTGAAGCATAAACAGCGGGAAAGTGAACGTTTATGGGTTTCGTTTATCGAGATTCTCTTTGACTCTGTTAATCCAAAGCCGCTGTGAATGTAAAATTTGCCAAGAAATCACAAACAGCCAAAAACTACAGGGGTTGACTGCCACGTCTTGTAAATGATATGAAACTAACTCTCTCCATGTATAGTTATATTTCTCTATCTTATTCTTTCTATCTCCCCCCCCCCCCCAAAGGTCAGCCTATCTCCTAAACTCAAAATCAATCTATCTCCGGTACTTCTTCCATCTTCCCAGTTTAGCAAAGACAACCACATTTCATTAGACAATATATTACACTTTAACAGTGCTGGAGACTAAGGTGATGAGGTGTAAACAGAGCAAACGAGAAGCCATGGCAGTAACTTCTGGAAATCCGACTTTATTAGTTCAACATAGTTGACATTATAAAATATAAACTAACTCTCGCTCCAGATGTTGACACCACGTCTTGTCGGCCAAAGCTATAGTTGGTAACTAACTTGTTCTCTACCCTCACGTCACAGCGTGACATTCCCTAGTTACGTCCCAGCGGGGTGCTTGCCCGTGCATTGTTGAATACTAGACCCTTTTCCTTGCACACTCCTCCAGATCCCCTATCAGAGAGACTCTGTTATATACCTCTCTTTCCTCAACAAAGACTTTTCCCCGAAAAGTCTTAAACTCAAAACCTACTTTAACATACTCTAATTTCCAGCAAACAAAATCTAAGTATAACCTGGGACTTTTTATAAGGCCCTACCATTTCTTATCACCAGAGTCTTCTTGACTCTTATTATCTTCATTAATCACTACCCCAGTATTACTTAACTTCCCTTGAGATTTATAGCCATCCGCTACCATCACCTACAACACAACTTTACTCAACCACTCATGGATTGTCCTATAAAAATCTGCCATCACCCCCTCAAAATTAAGTAAGTTACATTATAGCACTTACACCCATTTTGACCCTTTTCAAATACGCAGGGAACTAGGTAGCCGCTATTTCACCCCACCATAATTGTGGATCTATAATACTTCTTCTCTTCCACAAGTAATCCGCTAAAATCCTCATCCAACTTCAATGTTACCATGTAACCTTTATCTAAATCATTAATATAAAAATACAACAAATCATACTCTCTATCATCATCATCAAAATGTCTACGCCAATAAGCATTACTTCAGCATTACTAATTCTCCAAATTCAACCATCTTGAAATCATTCATACCAACACTGGATAGGAAGACAAAGAATAGGTGGCCACCGGAGAGTAAAGAACAAGAATTCTTCCTCACAAAACCACACTCACATTTACTCCACCATGTCGCCCTAGACTTTATGCAGTAAAGTCTTAAAACACAAATACATATCTCTCAGAATTCAAATATACCACTTATTATGGCAACACTTCTACACAAAAATATCATCAATGTCCCTTCTATTAACCACCTCATCATGGCTCTGAACGTTTAATCTATCTCTCCCAGTTACTTTAGGTTACTACATCAACCTAGCAACCCGAAACCACCCCTAAATGTCCATTTATTACAGAAACAACTGATATTATGGCTCTGAACGTTTCCTCAGCCACAGCAACCTCGAAATGTAATGTCAACCACAAAACACATCCCTAGGACGCAATCAAAAGGTCCATTATGAGCCTTACTACTCAAAACCTTCTCCAACATTATAAACATCACGTACTAAACATATTCACATAACCTAATCTCTGACCATTACATACACCACTCCAGCAACCCAGGGATACACTTCATATCAGCTTCCTCATCCTATCTCTGAAGCTCGCTTAATCTATGACATTCAATGCATAAGCTGAAAACCTCAGCAACCTAATAATACTATCAATGTCCATTTGGGCATTACTTCCTAAAACCTCTAACTTGTCAATTCATGCCGTTATCAACAGCAACAAAAATACCGCCACTTAGCTCATGTCTGTGACTTTCTACCCTGTCTACCCCATCTTATATCTGTCTATCTATTATAGACATTCCATTATTACCCACACTTTTACTTCATGGCTCTTAATCCATGTCCATTTGGTGTATGCACAGCACCCCCCCCCCCCCCCCCAAAAAAAATAATATCACTGTTCACTTGCTGTGAACATAATTTCTACTCTCTGGCATTCAAGCTATTCTCATCCCGGCCCATACTGCAACCACAGCACGCAAATAATAACACTCATAGTTCATATATTATGAACTTACCTAACTTAATCCATTATAAGTTGTGCTGCTACCACAGCACCAAAAAAAAACTGACAGTTCTGAATGAACATACTTACAACCCCCTTTGTACTTAACCCTTGAACACTGCGCTGATATCTACAGCCCCATTTATGACCACTCCCCAGGTTGAACCAAGCCTCACATTCTGAACATGGCACTCAGTCGATGAGTGCTCCTATTTTTCTGACTAATTACTTATAACCATTTATCATGTCTACTCCTTCTACTCCTCCTAAAAGCTTGCAAGCTTATCCACTAATTACTTTAGTTACATTGTCAACCACAGCGACTGATCAACCCCCAGTCTTTTTTATTAAATTCTACACGTATAACCTCATGGCACTTACTCCATGTTTATGTACACTTACTACCAACAACGCAAATATGTCTCTCTTTATGAACGTAATTTCTTTACGTAGAGGTGTACCCAACCCCAAGTCTTATTGGACCTGACTATACCCTTAATTCAACGTAACTGAACTGTTTTAAAAAAATAACACTCTACTACAACTCAGAGCAACATAATACAACCTGATAATTATAAGATCGAACTAATATGCTAATATTAAACAAAGCAAATTAAATAAAACAAATCATGCGTAATTGAAAACCAAGCGCAATTTAAAACAGAACAATCTGTTATCCCCCGACATTTTCAAAATAATATACATAATAAGAATCATTTTTAACCAAAACAAAATTACATATTTTCATGAAACATCATTAGTCGCTTTTACGGACTAATTATATATAAAGTAATGAAATAACAAAAAAAATCAACCATTTCTGTCTCTTCTACTGATAGAGTTTCCCAATATAACGCTGAATAATATATATAGCCCCAACAAAAGTTACTAACCAAAAATGACACTTTTATCAGACTCTTTGGAAGTTAACAATCACTTCCAACCTACTATAGATAAGCGTAATCCAGCCTATCTGTTTTCTCTGGACGTATACTAACCACTATCACAACTTCTCCCTCGTAACGACATTCTCGTAAATCGAGTCTCTCGTCCACCCGACGTAACAAATGTTCTATTCTCCCGCATCACTAATTTCTATCATCTTCTCATCTCTCGTCCAACACAACAACTCAAGATTACATTCAACTCTCTCTTAACTTCATTCAACCATACTGCGCTGGCAGTCACGCCTCTCACATCCCTCGGATCACATTCGAACCAAACAGCAACCAGAAACACATCTGGCTTACAGTAACCATCATCATCAAATTTAACAACAGCCCCTCACAACAAATCTCAATCCGATGAGACATACTGAGTACTTCTTCGCTATATTCTCTCATTCCTCTGCATCATGCAATCTCACTTCAGCCAACGACAACCAAAACGTTAATTCAATATCGGACATAGGACTTTCACAATCCAACTACTTTCGTATTTCAAATTTTCTTAATCATTCACTCCCTTTCAAAAGCTCAGAGTCAACCCGACTCAAACAACACATTAGCTCTAGCAATCAACATTCATAACCAGCCTAGATCTCTCCGTGTCAACTTTACATTACGTCAACTACTCCAACACACATCACTCAACGTGATCATCCACTCCATCTGCCCCCTCCGGACAAAGGACGTTTCAAACTCTAATTCGTCTACTCTCTAATCACCACAACCAAACACTAGATATGCACGTATGACACTCTCCGTCCTACCTAATTCTCCATAGCAAACCACTCCGACATTCAAGATTTTGTTTAAATACATTCAAACACACTCAACGCACCATAAGCGTACCGTCAGCTTCTGCTTTTAACACGCGTATATTATGCTCGCTCAGACAGTGCATCTTCTTAGTGATTCTTACACAATTTCCCTTCACACTGCTTCAACTCTGAAGTATATCCTGCCCTGCTATTACTAAGAACCTGACATCGTTCTATCCATGCATTCTAACCAGACGGCGTTTCAAAACTCCACACTTCATTCTCTAATCAGCACGACGAACACAGGTTTGTCTACACTTTTACGCACGCAAAGATACCTACGTATCTACAACATAACCAGACAGATCACTCCGATACTCGACTACTCACTCCCTTCTCATCAACTTCCTCATCACCTTATCCTATACACCACCAACGACTCAGACTCTCTCACGCATTCTGTCACTTACAGTCAATTCTCACTCAACTTTTCAACTCTAATCTGCTATAATAGCAAATTATCTCCTATAATAATGCTCTGCTTCTTCCTCTTAATACTTAGAGTTTCCTGTAAAATATTGTGGTCGCATCATCATATATTCCCTGATCTTCCTCGCGTCATCTTCTGTATAAGTCGGGCTAATAGAAATTCCCGCCACCTGCCTTTTCTCCCTAATTGCTTTCTTTCTGTTACTCCTATTTGCTGTCCGTGTCTTTACTGCGTCAGTCTGCTCGCTATTTTCAGTACACGTCTTATATGTCTTATATCTTCCCATCTCGTCCTCTGAAGATTCACTAATGATAGTTCCATTAACATGCGTACTATACATTACTGCAGACGAGGAAGTATGGAGACAGAAGACGATATGATTCCACGTATGCAGGTGGTCACAATGAACCAAGACCCGATGTCTATAAGATAAGAGGCGGTGAAAGGAGAGGTAATTGTGAAATGTCGGACTTGTATAGGTGTTAAAGGTACAGAAATATACCCGAGAGAAACCGTTCCAGGAAACAATGGAGTTGGCCCTCCTATAGTTCGAACGCTAGAATGTTGAGGGACGAGTGGCTAAAAGAAAGGCAGAGACACTATTTGAAGTCAGGATTGAATCTATCCTTATAGTTGGAACTATCACCCCTGCCAATTTTCTTACTTATACCAGTACTTTTCATGCTCCGGTCAGGGATAAAATTAATGTCTCCGTCTGAGGAGTCTGATAGACCATTTACTAGTAAGCTTGCCTCTGCCCTGGCCCTAGCACATTTCTTAATTTTCTTCCTGGTGTTTTTTGTCTTTGTTTGTCTATCCTCCTTAAATTTACTTGTGTTTCCCTTTTCTAATTTCACCTGAGGAGTTTCTACAATTTCTACTAACTCGGTTTGACTTCCCTTCGTTATCTTGCTGGCTAGTTGTACCTGGACTTTCTTTTCTACGGTATCAATTTGTGTCTGTATGTTCCGTTCTACCACTTCAATCATCTGCGTCTGAGTCTCCTGGTCTATTTTCTTTACTAATACTGTCGTCTTCTTTTCCTGTCCAATCCTAATATTGGCAAGTACTTTAGGAGCCGTTGAATTCTTATTTGTGTGTTCTACCCTGTCCTTTAATCCTGACTTCAAATATTGTCTCTGTCTTTCTTTTAGCCACTCGTCCCTCAACATTCTAGCGTTCGCACTATAGGAGGGCCAACTCCATTGTTTCCTGGAAAGGTTTCTCTCGGGTATATTTCTGTACCTATAACACAGAGACAAGTCCGACATTTCACAATTACCTCTCCTTTCACCGCCTCTTATCTTTTAGACATCTTGTCTTGGTTCATTGTGACCACCTGCATACGTGGAATCATATCGTCTTCTGTCTCCATTAAGTACTTGCTGTCTCATGTTATTCCTCCATACTCTATTGCACTCCACATTAAATCTATAGGTCTCTTGCCCAGTCGTTCTTCTCCGTAACCCTTCTACAAAATTTTCAACCTCACTGACTGCTACTTTCAATTCTTTTAGCCACACGGTCACGCTTCTCAAATCTTGGCTTAAACCTTTCATGTTTTTTGCTACGTGTCTTAATGAAGTAATAATTAATATAACTAATATCAATCAGAATCAACACTATATAATCTAACCAAATCTAACTAAATCTATCTAAACTACATATAGTTGCTTCACCGGTGTATAAGTTCTTCCTTCTGGTTACCAAAGCAGGGCACGATAAGTCAGCAGTCCCGACAACACAATGCCTCCAGTAACGGTCAATCCAATAACACGGTGATAAAAAGTAGCTGCCAGACCATCTTCGACGATACAGCGAGATTAAGATAGGCAACACACTCAAGGACAACGGCCAGACTACCAGGTTGAAGGCAACTCCGAAAAAGAGCAAGGAACGATTTGAGGTTTGACGTTTGTAGTGAATTCTTCAGTTACAGGTGCCGGTAGCCAACTGTAGACAACTCATTTAACATTCTGGTTCAACGTAACAAATAGGACTGCCCTGGAATGCTAGATAGCGACTGTCGGCACAGGAAGGACTCTCTCAGGTGGTACTCGATAGCGACTGTCGGCACAGCGAAGACTTTCTCAGGCTCTTGGTAGCGACTGTCGGCACAGCGAAGACTTTCTCAGGCTCTTGATAACGATTGCCTGTACTGTGATGGTTCCCTCAGGCATTTGATAGCAAGTCTGTACAGCGATGATTCTCTTAGGCACTTGATAGCAAGTCTGTACAGCGATGATTTTCTCAGACACTTGATAGCAAGTCTGTACAGCGATGGCTTTCTCAGACACTTGATAGCAAGTCTGTACAACGACGTTTTGCTGAAGAATACTTACAGACAGCCACCCCTAGCCGGGCTTTTGGCTGCTGTAACTCTCACAGACGACGTTATAAAAATAGAGGCCATTTTTAAATTTCATCTCTTGACCAACGTGTTCAATAAACGTGTTCAATAAGCGTTTATAAGCGTAGTTGCACCTTTTCTTCAAAGTAGACCTTGGGTAATTCTTGGCTCCACTCCGCGTATTCTGCGACAAACGAGGATTTGAAATCCGCTGTCTACGGCACCATTTCGCCTCCTTTAACAGTGCTGGAGACTAAGGTGATGAGGTGTAAACAGAGCAAACGAGAAGCCATGGCAGTAACTTCTGGAAATCCGACTTTATTAGTTCAACATAGTTGACATTATCAAATATAAACTGACTCTCGCTCCAGATGTTGACACCACGTCTTGTCGGCCAAAGCTATAGTTGGTAACTAACTTGTTCTCTACCCTCACGTCACAGCGTGACATTCCCTAGTTACGTCCCAGCCGGGTGCTTGCCCGTGCATTGTTGAATACTAGACCCTTTTCCTTGCACACTCCTCCAGATCCCCTATCAGAGAGACTCTGTTATAACACCAGATAAATCAAATCAAATCAAATCAAATCAACTTTATTAGGGTCACAAATTGGGCGCGCAGGCCCGTCTTACATTCGGCCCTTCCAATCACTCGTCTTTCGTTCATCAAGAGCATTATACATTTGCATAGGAAGAAAAATAAACATTGTGAAATGAATGTTGTAAACATAAACAAGGCTAATTACCATGGTATGAAGCCCATCTCCCACCTATCCATACATCACCCCACCCACACAACACCCCCACCTACCCACACACATGCGCACCAAGGGACACATACACACCCCCACCTACCGACACACACGCACACCAAGGGACACATACATACCCCACCAACCGACCCATCCCCCTCCCGCACATCCCCCACCCACACACACTGCCCTCACCTGATCCCCCAACCAAAACACACTCGCCACCCACAAATATTCCCCCCCCCTCCAACCCACACATCCCACGCCCATCCACATTCTACCCCACACATCCTCTCCCCACCCACACCTCAAACCACCCTTCCCCCAGCCACATCTCCATCGACAACATATTCCCCACCCACACACACAATCCCCCACCAACCCACACATCGCACATCCACTCACACATCCCCAAACCATACACACACATCCCCACCAACTGACATGTCTCTACCCCCCCCCCCCCACACACACATCTCCCTAACCACCCATACATCCCCAATCCACTCACACACACACCACCACCCACACATACAACTTCCACCCACCCACACATGTCTTAACCTAATCCCCCACCACACAATCCCCCACCCGCACATCACATACACCTCCTACCACGCACTATTCCCAACCCACGCACCACACACACACATATCCCTCACCAACACATCCCCACTTACACACCATACACATATCCCCCACCCAGATACCACAAAATAATCCCACCCACATCCACACAGATACCCTTACCCATCCACCCCACATACCCCCACTCACACACCACAAAAATCCCCCACCCACACACACATACTGTAACAGTAAGGGAGGAGTACTGGGGTATTATTAGAATCTAGTGGGAAACAGATACAGCACGATTGAGCATCGAGAGTGAAAGGGTGAGAGATGCTCAATCGTGACGTATTGGGTTGGCAAGGGCAGTTAAGATCCGGCCTTTGACTTGAGTGGAGGAGAACATCGAAGCTTTGTCATCTTACACCAATAAACGTTATATCAACAAGAAAACAACATGCCTTCGTGTTCTTATACACTGGTATAGGATGCGAAATGCTGCCGCTTGACCAGGATACTGAATTGGGCCGTCCCGGCTACCACGCGAAGTACTAAGAAACCTTCAAAGAATGCCTAAACCAGAAGGTATTTAACGTTTTCTCAAATCAGTTTTATCAAGGTCGGGAGACGCTTGTTGTTGTTCCAGTAAAAGGATCTCCAGTAAAATTCTGTAATCAGTTCAGTAATCAGCAAATAAAGAGGCTCGAAGGCTGTGATAACCCTGAGCAAATAATTTCTCAATCATGTAAAATTATAGAACTTTAACCTCATCAAAGGGCCTCTCAGAGCCGCTGACTGAACTTTAACCTCATCAAAGGGCCTCCCAGAGCCGTGGTTTGAATTTTAACGTCATTAAAGGGTTTCCCAGAGCCGTAGTCTGAACTTTAACGTTACCAAAGGGCTTTCCAGAGCCGTAGTCTGAACTTTAACGTTACCAAAGGGCCTCTCAGAGCCGCTGACTGAACTTTAACCTCATCAAAGGGCTTCCCAGAGCCGTAGTCTGAATTTTAACGTCATCAAAGGGCTTTCCAGAGCCGTAGTCTGAACTTTAACGTTACCAAAGGGCTTTCCAGAGCCGTAGTCTGAACTTTAACGTTACCAAAGGGCTTTCCAGAGCCGTAGTCTGAACTTTAACGTTACCAAAGGGCTTTCCAGAGCCGTAGTCTGAACTTTAACGTTACCAAAGGGCTTTCCGGAGACGTTGTCTGAACTTTAACGTTATCCAGGGGCTGGTCATGGTCGTTGTCTGAACTTCAGCCTTCAGCGTTATCAAAGGGCTTCCCATAGCCGCGATCTGAACTCTGGAGTTTCAAAAAGTTACCATAACCTGACTTTTGCTAATTTCAAATCGCCAGCCACTTGCGTTATCGCTATCTCAAGACGTCGATGATGTACCCCACCCGGGGTGAAAACAAAGGCTACAAGACTCAGATGGGACCTAACCAGGGGTTGAAGATAATCCCGGCATCCCTAGAGGAGTAACGCAATTACCTGGGGGAAGAAACAGACTACCTGAACTCTGCGACTGATTTTCAGCTGAGATAGACTCCTGGCGATCGAACGAAAATTGACGCTGAGGCGAGGAAAGGGGTAAAAAAAAAGGGCTTTTGAGGTCCCAAAAAAAGGGGAAAAAA
>JACEFZ010008807.1:5000-12248 GCA_014155875.1 Cepaea nemoralis
CTCACTCTCTTACTCTCTCTCACTCACACTCACTCATTAACTCTGTAAACAACACTATCTCACTCTCTTTCTTGCACAAACAAACAAACAAACAAACACACTCACTCACTCACTCTCTCACTATCTCTCTCTCTCTCATTCAATTTCTCATGCACTCTCTCACTCATCCACTCTCTCTCGTACACACTCATCCACTCTCTCTCGTACACACTCATTCACTAACATACACACGCGTACACACGCACATACATGCACACTCACAAATTCTTTCTCACTCACACGCTCTCACTCACTCTCTAAACCCCACTAAATCACTCTCCCAATCTAACACACAGACAAACAGACAGAACACGCTCTTACTCTCTCTCTATCTCTCTCTCTCTCTCTATCTCTCTCTCTCTCTCTCTCTCTCTCTCTCTCTCTCTCTCTCTCTCTGAGGGATAAGTACGTAAGTGGGGAATGTTTGAGGGGATGAGTGTATGGGTGGGGGATGTTTATGTGGATGTGGGAGGTGTGTGGATAGAGGATGTGTGTAGGTGGGGTATGTGTGGGTGTTGGGGTGTGTGTTTGTGGATGGGGGATGTGTTGGTGGGTGGGGATGTGTGTAAGGGATATGATATGTGTATGGGTGGGGAGACGTGTGTGTGAGTGGGGATGTGTGTATGGGAAGGGGGGTTGTGGTTAAGAGATGTGTTGTTAAGGGATGGGTGAGTGGAGAATGTGTGAGTGGGTGGACGTTCGGGTAAGACACCAGAGTCGGAACCCCCGACTCAAAAACAGTCCGATGGGTTGTCAAGCGGATTCATGTGGAGCTGACAGATGAAGAAATCCTGAAGCAGCTAGGTGAAGAGAATCTTCACATCCGATTCTTGAAGGCGGAGCTGCTCCTCACCTACTCCAAGATACCTACAACCTTGGCAGTAGTGACGTCGGAGGGCAGCAAAATGCCGATCACAGTATCAGTCAGCAAGAAAATACAACAGCCAGAGAGATTCATCCCAAGAGTCAATCAATGTTCAAGATGCCAGAGGGCCGGCCACAGCAGAGCAACATGTCGTAGTAAGACGGAAATCTGTCGATACTGCGCCGATCACCACGTCTTCAAGGAGTGTCCGCTGGCCAAGCTGGACACGGACTTCCGAGCTCCTAACAACAGAAGAAAGTGCGCCAACTGCCAGGGCAAGCATGGAGCAAACTACTTGGGCTGTCCGTACCTGCAGAGACACAGAGACGTCTTAAAGATCGCCATTATCACAAAGACTCCATTCAAGGAAGCAATGCAGAGGGGCGAGACAGCCACGAGTATAGCACAAGCCGAAAGAGATCAACTTCAAAAACAGATAGACGAGTTGAAGAGACAAGTCAAGGCACTGCTAACACCGACCCCGAACAACGACAACGAAAAACTACTGGCGGAATTTGAAGGAGATACAGCAAAACATCAAGCAAGAAGTAGAACATATGGCACTGATTAAGAAGGAGAATGAAGAGATCCTACAAACCATTAAATCAGAGCGAGAACTACAGAAAGCTGAATTGGAAATACTCCGAAACAAAACCACAGAAGCCGAACAAGAAACTACAGAGAAATCGCGGGTTGAAAACCAAGAAGTCGAACCTGAAGTAGAAATGACGGTTCAAGAGAAACAGAGGCACTACTAACTCACGTGCGACCAATACAGAAAGCGTATGGAAGAAAAAAAAGGAAGAAGTACAAGAAACTCCACGAAAACAAGAAACCAATACCCTGCTTTAAAGACACAATATATCTTCCACATATGGAATCCGCAGATGAATACCCATGGCGGCACTATATTGAAGACGGAGAAATCATCCCATGGCTGAGCTCGGAGGAAGCAATCAAAAGACAACAACAACTCAAACGCGGGAAGTGGAATGAAAGAAAGCGCAAGGAGGCACATCACATCGAAAAGCTTCTACAGTTAATTCACAATTGAGAAGACAAAATACCAAATAAAACGTCCTTATAAGGACTGCAGCCAGTCAAACCAGGAGCCTGCACCAACAAAGAAAACCACAAAAACAGACGAGCACAAAGGATAGCCACCGACCACTGCTGACGTCACAGACACAAACGATACATAACCAGTCCGAGATAGAACTCACAAGACAAGAATTAGGGCTAATAAACCCACAAAAACCAAGTACCTCAACAATAACCACAGCTGATGAAGCAGGTTAGACGAGGTCGAATTTGGAATTTTTGTTTTTGAATTGGAATCGGAATCGGAATCGGAATAAATCACACGAAGTATTAAGATATAAAGGAAGATCGTTAATATAACTGCAAAAAAGCAGCGGACCTAGTATTAAGCCCAGAGGCACACCAATATTAAGTTGTGTGGCTCTTGATAGACAGTTATTGAAGGACACTACTTGTTGTCTGTCAGATAAAAATGACTTAATTAGGTTCACCATATTGGTGCTAGTCTTCATTTATTTTAATTTCTTAATTAAAATAGCATGATCTACCACATCAAAAGCGTTTTCGAAGTCTACAAATACCGCTCCACAAACGTTGCCATTGTTGATACTAAGATGCCAGTTATCGGTCATTTTTTTAGGGCACTTTGGCAAGAATGTTTAGGTCGAAACCCAGATTGACTGTCAATTATTAGATCGTTGTTAAGTAAATGATGTAATGTTGTTTTATGTAGTGTTTTTCTAATGGTTTTGATGGCGACGATAGTAAGGAAATAGGACGCTATTATCAGATGAGCTATTTTTAAGTAGAGGATAAACTTTAGCAATTTTAAAGGCAGATGGAAAGTAATTTTTGTACAGGCGCTGATTATACATGAACGTTAAAGACTCACTAATAAATGGTTCAGCACAGCGAAGAATTCTATCACTGATGCCATCTAGGCCTTCTGAATTTGTTGCTTTGAGATTTGAGAGATATTTATATACTTCTGCAACAGACATCAAGGGGATCTCAGGAGGAATATTTCTAGAGCACTCCCCCTCACAGAATGATGACAGTGAACTTAAACTACATACTGAGTCTGGTATTGAGGACTTAAGATTCTCTGTTTCTGATTGAAAGAAACAACTGAAATCCTCGCATGTTATAGTGTTGGTATAGCTGACTCTGAAGAGTGTTTCTTGTTGGTTAGTGAGTTAATAGCCTTCCATATATTTGTGCTGTTTGATTTATCTACAATCAAATTTTTCAAATGATCTTTCTTTATCCTACAATTTCATATTTAACTTTATTTCTTAGTCTGCGGTAATTGATAACATCTTTATTATTGTGTGCTGTATCTCGTTCTCACATGATTTCGAGAAAAGCGCTAGTGACCCGTGAAGATTTATGTTATTTATTTATTTATGTTAGATTCTTCACTCGAAATTCTTTGACTGGCACATGTTTATCAAACACAATGTAGACTGTTTTTGTCCAGTGAGCTAGTGCATCATCCGGATCAGAAAGTTGGTAAACATGTTCAAGACCTGCATTTTTAAAGTCTTTTACAAATAAATGTTGGTTGAATGCTTTAAAATTTCTAAATTTGATGCTTAAATGTTTATTTTTAAGAGTTTTGAACCCAATTTTCGACCATGTAAAACATACTGGGTAATAGTCACTAACTGCACTAACAGGAACAGAACATTCAATAATATTAACTGGACAGGTAACATATCAATCAATCAATCATGTGCCATGCCGGAAAGTGTGGGCGGCCATAACTCGCCATTTCACTCGATCACCAGAGTCGTGGTTCAGCTCAGTGTTCCTGTCTCGTCCGTGCCATGTAGCCAAGCCATCCAGGTTTTTTCCTCTTGGTCTGTTCCATTCGTTCTTGCCAGTTGTCACTAAGTTCTCAAATCCATTTTTTCTCATAATATGTCCAAAAATATTGACTGTCTACGTCTAATTTCTCTAATCAATTTACGATTTTCATTTGTCTCCTGTAGTACTTGTTCATTGATTTTTTCAGTCTGTCCGTGGTATTCTTTGCATTTTCCTCAGAAACCACATTTCTGCAGCCATCAGGTAACATATATATGATCAATTATTGTTGAGGAGATGTCTGTAACCCTAGTGTGACTTGTTATTAGTTGTTTGAAATTATAGGATAGAATGATTTCGTCCCATGTCTGGTTGGATTTAGTAATGTCTATGTTAAAGTCACCAAGTATCATAACTTCTCTACCTGCTGTAAACACTCTATCCATCTTTGTAGTGAAGCAGTCATACCAGCTGTACCTGGCACAAGGATTCCTATATAGGTATCCAATGAGACGTGGTTGTTGACAGACTGGCTTCACTTCTAACCAAACACATTCTGTCCATACCGTCTCGAGATCACTTCTACAGGAACAGTTGAGGGAATTGGAAATGTATACAGCAATACTTGTCTCTAATTGGTGATTTGCATCTCTCCGAATTACTTTACACCCGCTAAAAGAGATTTCATAGTCGGTTATGTTGTCGTTAAGACGACTTTCTGTGATCCCAAATACATGAAACTGTTTAGACAGTATCACAGAGCTCAGGTAATTTATTGAGCAAATGATATATGTTGAGTTGGCCAATATATAGACCAATTTTGTTGAGCCACTGATCGTGATTGGCGAACATTTGTAACATCTGATGGGAGATGCCTTCAAGAGATTAGAACAAGATTCGCCATTGCGAAAGTAGCCTTTAGCAAGATGAAAATCATTCTGACCAATAAAATGATGTCAATTGAATCGAGAAACAAAGTGTTGAGGGGATACATAGAGCCTGTTCTTTTGTATGGATGTGAAACTTGGACAATGTGCAGTCAAGCTGAAAAACATCTGATGACTGCAGAAATGTCGTTTCTGAGGAAAATGCAAAGAATACCATGGACAGACAGAAAACCCAATGACCAAGTACTACAGGAGACAAATGAACATCGTAAACTGATTAGAGAAATTAGACGTAGACAGTCAAAATTTGTTGGACATGTTATGAGAAGAAATGGATTGGAGAACTTAATGACAGCAGGCAAGATCGAAGGGAACAGACCAAGAGGAAGACCGAGAGGAAAATACCTGGATGGTTTGGCCACAGAGCATGGACGAGACAGGAACACTGAGCTGATCCACGACACTGGTGATCGAGTGAAATGGCGAGTCATGACCGCCCACGCTTTCCGGCATGGCACATGATTGATTGGATGTAACTTCATCTAATTGGGTAATTTATATTATGATATTTGAAATCAGCATGCCAAAATCAATAAGAAATTGTGTATTTAAATTCTGCTAAAATAACTTGTGAAATTGCGTGTTTTTTATTATTATTATTATTATTATTATTATTATTATTATTATTATTATTATTATTATTATTATTATTATCAACATCGTCATCAGCACTTTACCATGTATGTCTTAAGAGGCCACTACTGATTGTTGGAGTGGGGTTGGCTTTGACGACTTTAGAAACAGATTCTAATCAATCTCTAAAAGGGCTTGCCGTGATTTTCTTGAAGCCTGTGATCCATTGCCGGCCGGACACTGCCCACGTCTTCCAGCGAGTGCCGATTAGTCCACAGAATATGGGTCAAGCACCATGTGCGCTATGAGTCTTAACTGTGTTAATGGGTCATTTATTTTGTACTCAATATGATCCATTAGGACATGAAAGAAGAAACATGGACAATCGATGGGTGGTGTGATCTATAATTTACCGGTCGCCTTGCTCCCCAGAACATTTCTTCGTACATGTTTAGTCTAGGTTGATCTGGAAGCTCTGCTAAATTGTTGAAACAATCCGATGGGGGAAAGGAACACATGACAAACAAGTCGACAGACAAGCATATTAGCCACTGCGCTAGCGTGTGTTCCACGGTTATCATGTGTCCATGTCTTAATCCGGACACAGCATGTGTAGTTTAAACAATATTGTCTTACAAATTGGGCCTACACAAAAAATATAATGGGAAATACTACTTTTTTTTAAAAGGAAGGGACATAATTGAAATGAGACTTATCGCTTAAATATAAATATTGATTATTTGTCATGTAATAAAACATAATTGTATGGAAAACTTTAATAAACACTTATTTCCATTTGCAATCAATCAAGCTCCATGCACATATTTTACATTTTTAAAAAAAAGCCTCTGTATGTCACATTAATTCTTCCATACCTTGTGGATATTATTCTAAGGCATTTTCTTTCAAACTCAATATTATTCATGTATGTTATTTGGCATTTATTGTCTATTGTATTATCAATGCCGGTCTCGCTGACCGAGAGGTTACAACACTTTCTCCGTAATCCCGTATATCACGCAGAGTCTCGTAGCAGGCGAGAGCTGGAAGCGGTTATACCCCCGCTGGTGACTTGCGGGATAACTGAGCCGGCCGCTCAGAAAGCAATGGCAAACTACTGAGCGTAATCTTGCCAAGAAATCAACGGACAGCTGAAAGATGCTTCTGTTGACAGCGATGTCCTGTAAAAGGATATGCGAATAAAAAAAAAAAAATTATCAATGCTGTTAACTATGTATTTTTTGGCAGGCACACAAGCGTGTGCCTCTTAACTCGAACTAAATTAAACAAGAGTAAGGCATAGTTTAGTGAGTTATAACCCGTTTACAAATGATTGCCACAATCTATTTTTTTTTTAAAATTGCTTGTTGCATCGTTATGAAAGTTATTCTACAATCTTCTATTTACCCCCACCGAAGGAATAGGTTTTTGATAGGAACAAAAGCAACTTAAATCATAGAAAGCGGCGACTTTTCTTTGATATGATGGCAGAAATGTAGTGAATTAACGTAACAAACTTGTTTTTACAGTAATGCACATCAATTCGGGTGACGGACACAAGGCGTATCCAGATTCATATGGAAGTGGGTGCAATGTGTAATGTTAGTAAAAACAGAGAATTTACAGAGGCCATCCATCCACCATGTGCATGCCGAAAAGCGTGGGTGTAATGACTAGCCTTTTCACGTTGATCACCAGAGTCCTGGATCAGCTCAGTGTTCCGTCTCGACCATGGCCATGTGGCGAAGCCATCCAGGTATTACTTCTCTGTCTTCCAAATGGTCTGTTCCCTAATGTGTAGATCTGCAAGCATATCTACCAAGTTAACATTTTTTTACTCTATTTAAAAGCCCCTAAAAATTTAAATAACTAAGTAACTTAACTAATAACTAACTAACTAACTAACTAACTCTAACTAAGTTTTAAATAAGTAAGTTAACTAACTAACTAACTAACTAAGTAACTATAAAACTA
>JACEFZ010008808.1:0-11079 GCA_014155875.1 Cepaea nemoralis
TACGGGGGGGGTTTTTATTCTCGCCTGCCGCCAGGCACGAGAACAATTATGACGGTTGAGACGGCGCTGCTGAAACGTTCAAAGTTACGTCACATACCTACCGAAAAATTTCAAGGAGCAAAACGAGAACGGGAGTTGTTCGCCGCCTAAGCCCTGCGTCTGAAAGCATATCTCCATAAGGGGGATGGATTTGGCGGGGTTTCCCCATGACTATGAGAGTCTGGAAGAGCTCACGGTAGTCGACCAGATGCGGAAGAAAATGTCGAAACCTCTCGGGACATTCTTGGGAGAACAAGGGGGGGAAAAGAATCGACATGGTGACAAAATTGGCAGAACGTTCGTCGAGGTCCATGGGGAGGCAGCAGAAAACCTTTCTACAAACACCAAAATCAGGAAAAACATAACCTGAAGAAAGCAAAAATAAGAATTTAGAAGGGGGAACCATATGTCAAAACTTCAGAGGAGAGTTCGGAGAAGACGAAGGGGGAAAGCAAGAAAACTTCGAGCTCTACACCAAAACGACCATGGTCGGAGAAGTGGTGTTCGATATGTAAATCACCTTCTCACAATATGAAGGAATGCAAATCGAAGGCTAAGAACCCTCAATTCCCGGCATGTCAAGTGACGTCAACGCAGGTGGACACTGACAATGCCAAGGTCGACAAGGAAGCTCGCCACCAAGAGAGCTCAATAAAGTCCGGCACTAGAAAATCTAGGACAAAGGAAATGGTGCAAACACTGCAGGTCGAATACACACAATGCTATTGACTGCGGGGAAAGTCAGGAGACAAAATTTCGTCGTGTCCCCCGGAAAAACCTAAGGTGGAGCCAACCGAACAGGTCGAGGCCGAAGAGAGACTCCAGACCAGGAAAACCACCTGTAGTGGAATGGTAGAGGTTACGGTCGTCAAGTGGAGTGTTTATACGACACAGGACTGGACGGGGAGGCCGTGATTTCTGCGGATCTGGTACATCCAGAAAAATTTCACAGGTAAAACCATGGAGATACAGTCTGCACAAAAGGGTGCTGTAGCCATGAAATTGCCCATTGCCAAGGGGGAGATTCGGTCAAGATATGTCACGGCACCATCAAGGCCCCGGTGTTGACCGATCCCATTTTCCCCTAAACCTCGGGTTTCCGGTAGTCTTTCTGGGAATGCCCAGGGAGCCAAACCAATGGAGCAATACAGACTCGCTCTCAGACGAGAACGGATGAAGCAGAAACAAATGTGACTAACCCACGCCAGGGGATTTTCGAACTGCCCCCAGGAGGATGCTACTCTACGTCCTTGCTACAAAAGCTGCAGAAAAGTGCTGATCCACCCAAACGGGGGCAGTACTATATGAAAAAGGATACTCTACAGAGAGCCGAGGGAGACAACCTACATGGTCAGTTGGTGGCCCCCAAAGGCCATCTTTTCCCAGATTCTTCATATGGGGCATACATCTCATTCAGGGGGCATATGGGTTTTGCGCCACAATGCAGCGAATTCCTGCCATTACTATTGGCGGGAATGACAGTGATGTGCGTTGGTATGGAAGTCATGCCCTGAGTGCCAGAGGGTGGCACCAAAACACGGGAAGAGGGACATGACATACTCACCATGGTGGATTGCTGTACAATTGGGTTAACCCATACCGTTGACCACAAATGACTCGAACGATTTGCGGGCGCACTGATGGAGCCTTTACAAGATTAGGCTTTCCTGATCAAATACTGAGGGACAATGGTCCCATTTTTGTGGAAAACTTATGGAGGAGGTATTTAGGGTTTCCCCCTCTAACCATATCCATACCAGCCCTTACCATCCTCAAGCCAATGGACAAGTGAGCGTTTCAACGGCACGTTGATGAAAAATGCTCAGAAAATACGAAAGGAAAAAACCCGATAGGTGGGATGAAATATCCCAACAGCCCTCTTTGCCTATCGGGAGGTTCCTCTGCTCAACAGACTACCACCCGCTACTTGCTGTTTGGTCGTCCAATCAAAAGGGCCGTTGGAACCATGTTGGGGGTTGGACTGAAGAGGGGACGTCAGAAGAAGGATCTCTTCTTACAAATTTGGGGGGAAATGAAAGAAAACTTCACAGGGATGGACTCTGGCAAATCAAAACTTGAAAAAGGCCAGAAAAAGAACATGCGGCTTACTACAACCGTAGTCTAAAGACAGATCTCTAGAGGTGGGAGACAAAGTATTGTTGCTACTCCCAACGGGAAACAACAAACTGGAGATAGGTTGGCAAGGACCATTTCCCGTGGAAAGGGTGATATCCAGAACCAACTATCAGATCCGGATCAGGGGAAAGTCGAAGTTTTTCCATATCAATCTCTTGGGGAAATACAAAGGGGAGACCCGAAAAAAAGCGCTCACCTCCTGGCAATGGCAGTTGCAGTGGAGACAGAAGGGGGAAAACCAACGAGGGAAGGGATATCCCCTGTACACCAGGAAACCTACAAGGATGTACAGGTGAACCCTGTCTGATTTCCCAAAGGAGGGAAAAGAAAACCCAGGTTCTCGAGTCTCAAAGGAATCTGACTGATAAACCAGGCGAACGAGGTTGGTGGAGTTCGAGATGACTTTGACCACT
Organism: Cepaea nemoralis; assembly: GCA_014155875.1. Classification (NCBI taxonomy): domain Eukaryota; kingdom Metazoa; phylum Mollusca; class Gastropoda; order Stylommatophora; family Helicidae; genus Cepaea; species Cepaea nemoralis. The sequence continues at coordinate 2,589 of JACEFZ010008808.1, forward strand.
CAAGAGCCTTTTCCCCAAAAGGTTTACCATGCCATTCTCTAAAGAAAGGCCCCGGGAGGGGAAACAAAACTTTGGAGGATGACGTGATTGCCCATCCACATCCCCATACAATGCGGGGGATTTTTGTTACGAAAACCAAGGGGAGAACCCGGTTTGTATAGACTACCGACTCTGAACAGTCATACAAAATTTTCAGGTGAACCTTGCGAATCCAACTCAGTTATTCGCGAGGCTCCATAAGGCAAGGTATTTTCAAAAGGGGGATCTGAGTCGCGGGTATTATCAGATTCCCGGAAAAAACCCGAGTTCACCCCTACTGCCTTCAGTACCCCAATGGACATTATTAATTCAAAGTCTGCCCTTTGGGCTCGAAAGCACCTAGTGTGTTTACTCGCATGATGAGGACTTTACTTGATCCTTTAAAGGATCCGTCCACATCTCATTCATGGATGATATTCTGATTTCCAGTGACAGTTTGGATGACCATTTCAATCCTTGGAACGAGTTTTCAATAGGCTCAAGGAAGCGGGCTTACAGTCGCCCAAACCCAAAGTGCAGACGGTTCCAGACTCTGGAATTCTAGGTCCCCACCATCACTCCGGGACACATTGTCCCAGAGGAAAAGAACCAAAGGAAAATCAGAGTGCCCCAAAGGGCCAAAACGAAGAAGGATGTGCGATCTTTCTCTCGTTGTGTGGGTTCTACCACAAATTTACCCCACATTTCACTGAACTGGAGCTTTTTTAACAAAAACCTAAAAAAGGGATTCCCAGCCCAAAATAGTTTGGACACCAGAATTTTAGAGTGCCTACAGTCAGTTGAAGGGGGCCCTTGGTCAGCAAACCTGTGTTACAGCTCCCGGACCTTTCCAAACCATTTGTGTTGAGAACGGAGGGAAGGGGTTGGGATTGGGGCAGCTTTGTACAAAAGGGAAAAAAGACGATGCTTCTTTTGAAACCATGGCATAGCAAGCAAGAAACTTCTCCGGCTGAGAGGAATTATTCGACCGTTGAGAGAGAGTGTTTGGCTCTCGTAGGGGCCGTAAAAAATTCCACCCCTTATTTGTAGGAGTTCATTTCGAGTTCATCGGATCATAAACCCTTGATGTTCCTGGCCACTTCCAGAAGCTCAACGCCCGTTTGATGCGGGGGTCGTTGCTACTTCAGCCATACCACTTTACAGTGGATATATACCTGGGGGGGAACATGTTGGAGCTGATTTCCTGTCTAGACATCCAGCTCCCGAGAAGAGGAATAGATCATCTGGATCGCCTCCAAAAAAAGAGTTGTTGCGGACTACTCTCTTAGGGGGGGCCTATGTCGCAGAATAAACTTGTTAGTTCGATCAATGACAGACTAGACCCGACCTTAGTCTGCAAAAACAGCAACCCTTTGATGTTGTAGGGAATGAGATCAAAGTGAGTCGCGTCGCGATGTCTACACACGGTCGACATTTTGTTGGCAGGTTGTTGTTCGAGGACGTGCACTGGCGTCATCTGTCTGCAAGGCGGGAGACGGCCGTTGAAAGTGATGAACAGAATGTCTGCCAGAGGTCGAAGGATTCTGTGATATGGGGGAAAGGTCTCTGGCTCACAGACAAGCAGGATCTTTGTTGTATGAGACAAAGAATTTCCCAGATGAAAGTGAACTTGACAGCGAATTGACTCGTTAGTCTAGAAACAGGAGGACAAAGCCAGATTCTGGACTGATTGGCGTCTGGAACTTTTTGGTGACGTCACTCAAGCACCCATATAAACCCAGTGCGGTAAACAAGTGGAGGGAGTCGGAAAAAACATTCTGAAGTGTTAGGATCGGTGCAATATCCGAGTTGTGTTACATGAGAAGACTATAATGTCTAAGTGGTGATAGTTATCCGCGACATAGATCCAGTCTGATTGCATAGTTTCTCGAGTAGAACTAAATAGGCTATGTAGCTATTAATAATATCAAATTTTAAAGAGTTTGGCCTACACTTCCCTACCCGGCCAGGACTGGTTGCCCTCACTATGTTCTCTATTCTACGGGTTCCATTTACAGGCCCACGTATGTGTGCTCTGATTTTCAACAGTGAAGCTACCAAATTGTAGAAGATGATGGCTCAGAATTTGAAGACAGAGTTGCTGAGGGGCCCGCTACATTGGGCTTATCCCCCAATTTGGTTTGCGGGAACCTGGCTTCTGCTGAGCAGGACATGCTGATGAGATTATGTTTAGCAAGTGATAGTTGTATCATTGAACAGTCAGTCATTGTAGAGTCCCTTTTGATACCAGAACATTCACACCAAAGTTATACTGATACAGATAACATTTAGACTGTGGTTTTAATATGGGGAATCTTTGCACCCATTTCCTAGATCCATTGGTTTTCCCCCAATAACAGTGACAATGGGTTGAATTTTCTGATTAACAATGAGTTAAATCCGGGAAATTTCATAGTGTGTCAGATTGAAGACTCTCATGGGGCGTATTTGTCATGGGGGTCCAAACATCCTAGTGGTTCAAGAGGCAACGGAGGAAGTCTTCACGTGACCGTAGGAGCATCACCTGGGTAGGCTACTTGTATGGGATACTGGTGCTGGTGTTTTTCAGCACAGGGATGAGAATGACTATACTCCTGAACACTGATCTGAGTCTATAGACACTTTAGAGTACACGTCACACATTCTACACCTTATACACACACCCCCACTTCTCCTACATATACTCTTTGCTTTTTAAAATTTTTTGGTTTTATTTGTTGAAGCTAGAGTTGTCATATGTTATGTTGGAAAATGAGGGGGCATGATCCGGGTGAGTAAAGTGAGAGGAAGTGTCTTCAGATTGAAGGAGTGTGTGGACGGAGTCTGCTGGTATCTCCAGGATAGAGATATTGGATTAAAAAAATGTGGGTGTTGATTCCCCTTTACTCCAGGGACGACACTAAATTAAAAAGAACAAGTAAATACTACACATTCATTCTTTTCACACACGACATCCCCCACCTACACACCAATTTCATCCCCCCATCCACATACCACACAATATCCCCACCCACACCCACACAGATACCCTCACCCACCCACCCCACACATTCTTCCACCAACACACCACAATTTCCCCCACCAACCACCCACCCCATCCCCCACGTACACACCACACACATATCCCCAAACAAACACCACACACCTCTCCCCACCCCCCCAACACACTCATCACTCACCCAACATCCTCCACTACCCACCCACACACCCCAACCACCCACCGACAACCAAACATCTCTCGATCACACATATCCCCACCCACATACATCCACCACCCACTCACGCATCCCGCAGCGACACATACACATCCCTCACCCACCTACACATCCCTAAGCAACTCACACACCCCCACGCACACATTCCCCATCCAGACCACATCTCCCACCCAAAACACCCCCACCACCCACACATACTTCCCCCAACCACCACACATCCCCTACTCACACACACATATCCCCCACCCATACACACATTCCCCGCACCCATCATATACAACCCCCACCCACACACTACCCCCCACCCACACACATACCCTCACCCACCCACCACAAACATACCCCCACCCACACACCATGCACGAGATAGAGGAAGACCGCGTGAAAAGATTATTGACAGTCTTGTGTCATGGCACGGAAGGGAGTCAACACACACATTCATCCATGCCATTAGAGATCGTTATTTGTGGAGAGGCATGATCGCTCACGCCATCCGGCAAGGCAGTGGATGATGATGATGATGATGATGATGATTCTATCATTAATCTCAGTCTTTTTTCTATTTCTCCGAACATTTAAATTTAATTATTTGATTAAGTACTTTTACTTGAATTTTAGTGCCTCGTGTTAGTGTTATTTTGCTCTTTGATCATCATCATCATCATCATCATCATCATCATCATCATCATCATCATCATCATCTTCCACTTCTGCCGTCAAGCGTCTTGGGGAGGAATAATTTGCGTTCCAGCGCCCGGTGGGCGGCACTGGATAGTGTCATTCCGTGTGGTTGTACAATGTCTCTGATGTCGTCAATCCATTTTCTTCTTGGACGTCCTCTAGGTCTCGTCGCAGATGATCTTTGATGTAAGGCCAGTGATGGTAGTTGTTTCTGTTGCATTCTAACGACATGGCCAACCACTTGATCTTCTGTCTTTCAATAAATGTGGCACAAGGTGTTGATCCCACTGTCTGTCTGAAAACAGCATTTCTTATTCGGTCTCGGATTGTTAAGAAATGGACTGGAGAACTTAGTGACAGCTGGCAAGATCGAAGGGAACAGACCAAGAGGAAGACCGAGAGGAAAATACCTGGATGGCTTGGCCACATGGCATGGACGAGACAGGAACACTGAGCTGATCCACGACTCTGGTGATCGAGTGAAATGGCGAATCATGACCGCCCACGCTTTCCGGCATGGCACATGATTGATTGATTGATTGATTGTTAAGTTGGCAGCTCTCCTCAGGCATCTCATGTCGCAGGTATTGATTTTGCGAAAGTGTGATTTGGATAAAGTCCAAGTTTGAGATTGGTAGCATAGGGTTGGTGTGAAGATGCTGTTTATTATCATCTGTCGTTTTGCGGACATGGGTATATTTGGATATTTCAGTAAGGGTGATAGTTGATATGTAAGTGCACTAGCTTTTTGACATCTGATTTCGATTTTTCTGTCCAATCTCCCATCTTCAGTGATCTTACCTCCGAGATATTTGAATCCTTTAATATGTTTCAGAGTTGTGCTATTTATCTGTATACTTAGCAGGCCCGGCGATCTGCTAACTTGCATTACTTCGGTTTTGTCTGTATTTATACTCATATTGTATCTGCTGCTATTTGAACTCAGATTAGTAATATGATTTTGTAATCTGCCCTTGTCGCTGTAAAACAGGCACTGATCGTCTGCAATGAGAAGTTCATTTAGTTCCTGTGGATCAGTTGTTTCATCGGGAGTAAAGAGTTCTAAATTTCTTATCTGTTCTGTCAAGAATTGCTTTTTCGGATATTCTGTCCATGTAGACATTAAATAGCAGGGGAGAGAGCACACATCTCTGTCTCACTCCTGTATTGACTGTGAACATAACTGATATACCTTCTTGTGTTCTTACTGCACTTCGGCTCGGGTGATACATGGCTATGCTGTTTTCTATCAATTGTACTTGTATCCCATAGTCTTCCATAATTTGTATCTGTCTACTCTATCGAAAGCCTTTTCCTGATCTACAAACACAATATTCTGCTGATCACTATATTCGATAGTTCTTTCTTCACATATTTGTCTCAGTGTAAATAGTGCATCAGTGCAACTTTTACCTTTCCGAAAACCAAATTGTACTTTGCTTAACTGTGGTTCAACTATGGGTTTAGCTCTTTGTTCCAATAGTTTTGCATACATTTTCCCTATATGGCTCAGGAGTGAAATACGTCTGTATGTTTCACACTCTCTCATATTGCCTTTCTTTTTCCGTATTGGTACTATTATTGCCTGTTGCCAATCATCTGGGACTTTCTTTCTTCCCACGCTATATTAAAAAGTCTTTTTAGCCTTTTAACTCCTGTTTTCCCACAGGCCTGAATAGCTTCTGTGGTTATTCCATCTGGACCTGGTGATTTGTTTTTAGGACTTTTCTGTATAACTGTTTTGACTTCTGCAGGTATGAAATTTGGTTCTTGTTGTCCATGACTTTTAGGCACAAAAGTAGGGTTTTCTATGTTATGTGTGGGGTTAAGTAGTTCTTGAAAGTATTCTGCCCACCTTGCTAGTCTTTGTTGTGGATTCAGTATTGGTATACCTCTTTTGCTATTTATGATGGTGGTTGGGTTGTAGCATGCATCTCTGTTTCTCATTGTATTGACACGTTTATAAAATTCTCTTGGGTAGTCTTTGTTAAGGGTCGCCATCTGTTCACCGTATATTCTCCAGGATTCATCTTTAGATGCTCTAATTGTTCGTTTGGCATTTCGTCGTGCTATTCTATAAGTAACATAGTCTTGTTCAGATTTGATTGTGATCCATTTCTTGAACGCTACCTTCTTTTTGAATATGCTATCTTTAACTTCGTTGTTCCACCAAGCTGTTCTTAATCTTTTGTCCTGCCCTACTTTCTTTGTTCCACATTTACTTTCCAGTGTGTCGAGCATGGCAGCCTTGAAAATAGTCCATTCCTTATCTACGCTTGAGCAGTCATCGGGGATGTTCTTATGTAGTTTTCTTATTTCTTGACTGAATTCGTCTTTAACCGTATTTTCTTGCAGCCTCCTATAATTGATGACATGTGTTGTTACTTTTTTGTTTCTTATTTTCCTGTTTGGTGGGATCTTCTTTTTTATTATGGCTGTTTTGTGATCAGTATCAACGTCTGTATTTGGAAGTGCTCTTGAATCTAATAGTAGTCCTCTGTCTGATTTCCTAAGTAGAATAAAGTCAATTTGAGGTGCTTGATCTGTGTCATTCCATTTATACCAGGTTTTGGTGTGGCTATGAGGATGTTGAAAACAAAACTATTTGCTATTATTAGTCCGTGTTCGGAGCATATGTTGAGTAGATGTTGACCATTACTGTTACATTCAGTTTCTGTGTCGCTGAATGGCCCCATACATTCATCCCACGGTGTTCTTCGTGTGCCTATTGGTCCGTTAAAATCACCCATCACAATAAGTTCATCTGTCTCCCTGACATTATTTAACGTGTCTGCAAGGTTATCAAAATACTCGTCTTTGTCTTCGTCGCTGTGTCATTACATGGGGCGTATGTTTGTATAAAAGTTGTTGTTCTATTTCCTTCTTTGATCTGTACTAGTATTATCCTTTCCGATATAAATTTAGTGTTGATAATGGCTTTCGTTTTGTCTGGATGTAACAAAAATCCCACTCCGTGTTTAGCTGTAGCTCGCTGGTCGAAGCCACTCCATATAAGAACGTAACATTCGGTGTTCGTTATGTGTTCTGCCCCCTTTTCCTAGTATCTGCGAGTCCTAATATCTGAATATTTGATCTTTTCATAAACTATTCGAGAGCTGGTTCCTTATTTCCTAGACCCGTAACATTCCAAGTCCCGAATATCTCCTGTCTGATTCGAAATTTAGCTGTTGTTGGTCGCTTGTTGTTCGGCTTCGGTGTGTTCCGGCGTGAACGCTGTTAGAGTTGCGTTTTTCTTTCAATTTCCTCAATGCTCTTTGATATAACCACCGCAACTCAAATCATTAACGAATTTCTATGATCAAGAAAGTTCTCCAGCAGTGTCTATTTCTAGATATTATGTATAATACTACTGAACAAAAGAGTCTTGTCTCTTCTTTCAATCTTAGTTATACACTAGATCAGAACCTAGGGGTGATCAATAGACACTGGTGCTGGACAGGACAGCACAGAAAATGCCGAGGACAATACAACTAGACACTCTTGTCTGGAACTCACAAGACAAACGAAATAGCGGGAAACTAAAAATGTTGAAAGTAGTTTCTTTGGACAGTTACACACTTTTATCAACGTCCATACACTTTTTGGAAACATTCTTTGAACCCATTATTTGAAGCGGATATCAGAAGCATTGTCGTAATTCTGATAACTTCATCAGTGCACTTAAATAGATAGGTACACTTTCAGTGCCAATTTGTACAAAGAAATAAAACAAGGTCAAAGGGTTCCCGTTCAGTAGAATGTAATATTCCTGGACGGTCACATTGTGAGTTGCGAGGTACTGCTACACCAGGGGCGATCATTGTTCCAGAACATTGTCACATCGCAGAACCCAAATATGTGTTTTCTGTTTGTTGCAAGAAAACGTTTGGGGAAACTACACAAAAAATGACAGCGTGACCATATGTTATCTCAAGCAAGGTTAATGTTCTTCAGGGTGACTCCTTAAGCGAAAACACAATATTTAACCATTATTCGTTGTTCAGATAAGGACATGTTGAACTCGAAGAACGCTTCGTGCACAACACAAATAAACCTCGTCACTTCGAAGCTAAAGTACATGTTTGTTTGCACAAGGTCGTTGCCATCTGAAAGAATAATATTTCCCAAGGCTCAATCGATACTTCCAGCACGACTCAGTACTTCAGGGACCGAATGAAACTATCAGGCATTAAAAACAATATTAATACATTAGTTTTTAGTAATGACCGAGGCTTTTTGTAGAATCGCTAGCTGTGCAACCTAACAGTTCTGACTGATGCTTTGGGTTGCACGCAGAATTAAAATCTGTGGAGTCAGTCTTACTTTCCATCATGTTCCAGATAGAAGAAAATATGGAGCAGAAATAGCGTGTTGGCTAGTCGCTCGCCTCGCGGCCTAGTGCTCTTGGGTTCGATTCGAAAGGGGTGGATTTTAAAGAAGTAACCTTGCCTTAAACTGGTACCAGGAAATTTCTTGGAAAGTAAAGGCGGCTGGCGTGGCACTGAAGACATAATCCACCGAGTGCCGAATGGTATTTATAATATGGGTCTTGCACCATATGTATGCCCTGACCAAAA
>JACEFZ010008809.1:0-22103 GCA_014155875.1 Cepaea nemoralis
TCAGGTGCTCCAGCAAGCATAAAATTCTTAAAAATTTTTTCTGGGAAACACAAAAACTGGAGGGATAATGTGACCCGCAGCTGACACAATGCAACAGATTGTGACCAGTTCTCCTCTTTCTCTGGATGTCACCTGGCCTATTTGCTTCACTCCTCGTGGGGCAATTACTTTTGGCACTTTCTGTACAGTGGTCAGACCTGACTCATCCAAATTGTAGATTTGAGCTCCACTCACATTTAGTTTTGTAATGGTTTCCTTCACAATGTTGAAGAAGGTGCAAATATTATGCTTGTTGAAAGCTGTAGCTCTAGCCAGAAATGTTGCCTCAGGTTGCCTTATGGTCAGCTCGGGATTCCGTCGCAAAAATCCACAAAGCCAGTCATTCCCTGCCATCATTTGCTCATCCCAGGTTAAAGGATGTGCAATGTTATTGACTTTCGCCATCTCGTACGCCAAAATACGAACGCTTTTAGTTGTGAGTCCATGGAACATTCTTGCACAATCTTTCAAGTAACTAGCAAAATCAGCTTCTTGCTTAGCTGTGAAAACAAGGCTATGCCTATAATTTGGTACGAGTCTAGTAGGCAGACCATTTCCTTCTCTGTCTTTTGTAAGATTGTTATTGAGGGTAGAGCGAGCAATGCCGTACTCCCTTGCAGCTTTCCTCACTTTCATTCCATTTTTCACAGCATTAACAGCTTCTCTCATACGTTCCTCCGTAACGAGACCCTTGTTGGTGTTTCTGATGTACAATCTTGGCATCTGAAACAAAAGAGTGACAGAATTATATAACATTTAGAATGGTAGGCCTATCATTTGCAAAGAAATACTGATCATAGCACGAATGGCGTGCATCTTTAATAAATCACTGAAATCAAATTTGTTAACAGTTTTATTGGTCTAGATTAAGACCCCAGTATTAAAAAGAATCAATAATGCTGATATTCGAATGCAATCTTCAACACTTTTAATAACAACAGACTGTCTTGTCAATTTCTTCTATGGGGAGAAATGAACCATGGGGAGAAATGAACCGGTCCATTTCTCCCCCATCAATGTATTAAACTATTCAGCCATAAAGTCTCTTAAATCTAATATTATATGCTATATTTTTTATATGAACTCTTAAATAACAAGTAAATAAAGATATTAACGTAATTACCTTGTCCTGATTCCTGACTATGCGTCTGCTTTACGATGGTGTCTGGAACTGGAAAAAGAAACTTTAGTGCAGAAAATTTTTTCAAACTTTGCGTGGGAACGACCTGTGCGGGAAGTCGATGGCAAATGACAAATTCGGACTATGTTTGATGTGGAAAACAAACTTATTATGGTTTCACTTTCATTGCATCACAGCCTGGGGCCAGAGAGGGGGTGGTCCATTTCTCCCCTATGTCCATTTCTCCCCAGTCTCCCCTATCACTTTCCTTTACCTTTACTTGCCAACTAATTTTCTGGCACCCACTTTAGACGTGGCGGTCTAAACAATATGGATTCGAGCATATGACCACCGCGCGTATAGCCATTACTCTATCGCTACGATGTTTTCCAATGTTTCTCTTCTCATTACATGACCAAAGAACATGGTCTCTTTCTAATAGCTGTATATAATGTTCTACTTTCACTAGACCCTTCTAGGCACTCGTTGCTAGTTACCCGGACAGTCCAAAGTTTTCACTACATTCGCCCCAAAAACCATATCTCCGTTGCTTCCAAGTTCTTTCTAATTTGTTCGTTCACATTCCAAGATTCACAACCACACAAGAGAACAACTTCTGTGTAACACTTCGGTGCACTTTTTCTGATATTTAATGAAAGTGGCTTATCACATTAGGTTCATTTCATCTACTTAAATATCCTATTGCTTGGACTATTCAACTCTTAATCTCCACCATACGCCTTCCTTTTGGTGTTATGATTGTACCTGGGTATTTGAATGTATTGACTTGATTAAACATTTTCCTTGCTATTTTCATATCTCAATTTTGGTTTTAAATGTGACCATTGTTTCTGTTTTCTTTATGTTCAAAGGAAGACCTGGTTTCGCACTTTCCATTACTGCCATGTCTAACAGATGTTGCAGATCTTTTGCGTTTTTAGTTTTCAAAATTATGTCATCAGCATAGAGAACATCAGGGTAGAGAACAGACAAAGAGAAACACCATGGTCCTCCAGGTTGGGGGTTGAAGCGTGGGGTTAACATCCCCACTTTTGTAAAAACCATTTTTGTTACGAAACAGATACATGAGCCTCGAATTCGGACTGACTTATCTGGACAACGACCTTGGAACGTTAAAGGACTTTTGAGATTTGGAACATGGAATGTACGGACACTATATCGAGCTGGAGCGGCCGAAGAACTAACCCGGGAGCTGGTTGAATATCAAATGGATATAACAGCAATTCAAGAAATAAGGTGGCCAGGAGAGGGTACTTTAGAGCAAAATGGAATGATTATAATATATGCAGGAAACACCGAAAATAAACACGAATTAGGAACAGGATTTGTCATCAAAAAAGATAATATATATACAGACCTACAAGCCCTTGGAATCAACGACTGGCAAGAGAAGGTCAACCAGAGAGACGAATGGAGACGGATTGTATCTGTAGCAAAGAACCTCAATGGCTTGGAAAGCTGAAGAAGAAGAAGATGTCATCAGCATAACGTAGATTGTTTATATTATCACTTCCAATTCGTAATCATGGTCTATCGTTGATCTCTCTCATTGACATTTAATAATGTGTGTGTGTATGTGTGTGTGTGTGTGTGAGAGAGAGAGAGAGAGAGAGAGAGAGAGAGAGAGAGAGAGAGAGAGAGAGAGAGAGAGAGAGAGAGAGAGAGAGAGAGAGAGAGAGATATCCGGTGACAAAACACATACTTGTCTTTTCTTCCTTCTTTCTTATTTTTTTTCACTAATATCCTGTTCAACGCTTCTGGGTTATGGTTAGGATCTGCATTATATGTTATATGTCTACTACCTGCATTCTCCAATGTTTGTTATGAATTTGGTTTAACAATTAAAAAATGGAGTACAACCAATGTTTATTGACAACGCAGAACTGGATATAGTAGATCATTTCACATATCTAGGATCAGAGGTAAACAATAAATTATCCCTAGATCTGGAAATCAATATCAGGATTTCTAAGGCCTAAGACAGCAACAACAATGAACAGGTTAACAAAAAGAGTCTGGGAGAATATGAAGCTTAATGTCAAAACAAAAGTCGGGAGTCCATCAAACATGTGTCCTTAGTGATGGCAGTAAAAGCTGGTCTACTTACTTACACCAAGACAAACGTCTAAACAGCTTTCAAATGCTCAGTCTTCGAAGACTTAGGTAGATAGGAGACTTTAGGAGAACGGACGATGGTAGAATACCAAAAGACATAGTTTTGGGAATATTCATTCATTCATCATGTGCCATGCCAATAAGCGTGGGCGGTCATGATTCGCCATTTCACTAGATCACCAGAGTCGTGGATCAGATCAGTGTTCTTGTCTCGACCATGCCACGTGGCCAAGCCATCCAGGTATTTATTTCCGTCTTCCCCTTGTTCTCTTCCCATCGATCGTGTCAATCGTCACCAAGTTCTCCAAATTACTTCTTCTCATAAAAAGCCCAGATAATCTTGACTGTCTACGTTGAATTTCTTTAATCAGTTTATGATTTTCATTTGTTTCTTGTGGGATTTGTTCATTAGTTTTTCTGTCTGTCCATGGTATTCTATGCTCTCTCCCCAGACATCACATTTCCTCAGCCATCAGATGTTTTTCAGCTTGACCGCGCATTGTCCACGCTTCACACACATACAAATGTACATGTTCTATGTAGCACCTCAACACCCTTTTTCTCTTAGAAATTCACATAATTTTATTGGTCAGTATGTTTTTCATCTTGCAAAAGGCTACCTTCGCTATGGCAATTCTTGTTCTAATCTCTTCAAGGCATCTCCCATCAGATCTTATGACTGTTCCAAGACAATTGTACCGATTCACTTGTTTAAGAATATTCTCATTTACTTGGATAGTACATTGTGGTACTTCCTTCGTCCTAGTGACGACCATAATCTGTGTCTTCCTACAATTCAATTCTAACCCTAATTGTTCACTGTTAACAACAACCTCATCTACCATATGTTGCAGATACTATTCGTTGTCAGCAATCAATACTGTATCATCTGCATATCTTCTATTATTAATGTTATGTCGTTGATTGGATCCTAATCGAGACAGATTCGATGTTTTAAACATTGACGTGGGCTCCCAGGTCGATCCAGCCTAAACTGGGGAATATCCTGGAAGTAAAGGAGGTCGACGTGATACTGACCACGTGACCCACAAGAGTGCCATTAGTCTATACAATTATGGATCTAGCGCTATGTGCCCAGTGTGATTTCAGGCGTGTAAAATATTGCTTTACTTTATTGCACACACACAAGTCACTCATCGCCTAAATTACCTCCCCGTCCTATTCTATCATATACCAGCTCACGGCAGAAGATCGGTCTCATCACGACCTGTCCTAGAGAGTCGGTCTTATGTCAGTCCTCCTGCATTTACATATTGGGGATCTTTAACATCTTGTGTAGCGAGATCTGTGGAGAGACATGGACGACTACGCCAGCTGACAGGATACATGATGATGATTGATTTATGGGCACAAATAACTCAATTGTGTATATTGTTGATTACGAAAATTTGACAGTTTGTTATACTCAAACCATTATCGTGGTTTAGTATCTTGTTATAGGGTGTACTGTACCCTCTTACACAACAAAATATCCAGTCTATGTGTGTACTAACGATGGCTTGCACAATCTATTCTTAGCTTCGTCCAGCGTTACCTGTTCTTCCTGGTTATGTGTGTATGTCACGTCTGTCACTTCAATTACGACCGTTTGCTGCCGGTTTGAAATTACATAGCACTATCGTTACACAAATATTACCATTCAGGGTATGCCCTTTGTAATCTGTTAAATGCATTGTGACCTTAACTCTTAACTTGTGCCGCAGTATCCTTATCTTGGTGATCAAGGCCCGGCATGTACCTTTTCGCTTTAAATTCCCGAGTGCACACTGGCAATATTCTCACCCCTTCAGTTTGAATATGTTCTGCTGTGTGTCATTGCAACTCTGAATTATGGATCCGCAGTAACGCATTGGTTATTGAACACACGTGTCCGCCCCGTGGTCCTTTTTAACAAACATCATATATAAGGGCTCGAGGTTCCCAAAGGGGCCAGAGCCGCCCCAGAGTCTCACGTCCATATGTTTTATTCGGATAATCGCCTCTGCATGTGGCCCTGGCAAGATCAAGTGCAGATACTAAACTTTGATCTTAGCCGAGAATTCTTTTTTTTTCAAACGTTTATTCCATACAGTGTAACAGTGTATATTTACAAAGTGGAATGTGTGTTTCTTTTGTTTGCGTATATCCCAGAGCGTTGCCGCTTGTTTGTGTTAATTAATACATGTGCGAATAAAAGAAATACATACATATACATTTATGATAATACTAGCTGACCCGGCCCGGCTTCGCCCAGTCTCTGGTGGTGAGCATCTCATTTAATTCATATAAGTAGTCATATAAGCTCCCGTTCCCGTTCCCGACTATCTGTCTGTCTGTCTGTCTGTCTGTCTGTCTGTCTGTCTGTCTGTCTGACCCAGCCAGGTTTCGCCCAGCCCCTGATGGGGAGCAACTAATTTAATTCATATAAGTAGTCACATAAGTTCCCGTTCCTGACTGTCTGTCTGTCTGTCTGTCTGTCTGTCTGTCTGTCTGTCTGTCTGACCCGGCCCGGCTTCGCCCACCCCCTCGTGGGAGCATCTGATTTAATTCATATAAGTAGTCATATAAGCTCCCGTTCCCGACTATCTATCTGTCTGTCTGTCTGTCTATCTGTCTGGCTATCTGTCTTGTCTGACCCGGCCCGGCTTCGCCCAGCCCCTGATGGGGAGCATCTAATTTAATTCATATAAGTGGTCATATAAGTTCCCGTTCCCGTTCCCGTATGTCTGTCTGTCTGTCTGTCTGTATGTCTGTCTGTCTGTTTGTCTGTCTGACCCGGCCCGGCTTCGCCCAGCCTCTGGTGGGGAGAATCTCATTTAATTCATATAAGTAGTCATATAAGCCCCCGTTCCCGTTCCCGACTATCTATCTGTCTGTCTGTCTGCCTATTATTAGAAAGAGCACTTGAAAGATCTTTACATCTTCCCCCAACAATTAACTTGGGTAAATGGAACGGCGGCAGCAGCAGCAGCAGCAGCAGAAGAAGAAAAAAGAAGGAGGAAAAGGAGGAAGCCCAGGAGAGGGAGGGGAGGAGGAGGGGGAGAAGAAGGAGGAGGGGTGGAGGAGGAGGAGGGGAGGAGGAGGAGTAGGGGAGGAGGGGGAAAGAGGAGGAGGGGAGGAGGGGAAGGAGGGGGAGGAGGAGGGGGAAGAGGAGGATGCGGAGGAGGAGGGGGAGGAGGAGGAGGAAGGGGAGGAAGAGGAGGAGAAGGGGGAGGAGGAGGGGGAGGAGGAGGGGGAGGAGGAGGGGGGAGGGGGATGAGGAGGATAGAGAGGAGAAGGAGAGGAGGAGGGGGAGGAGGAGGGGAGGAGGATGTGGGGGAGGAGGATGTGGGGGAGGAAGAGGAGGAGGAGGAGGGGGAGGTGGAGGGGAGAAGGAGGAGTAGGGGAGGAGGAGGATAGGAGGAGGGGGAGGAGGAGGAGAGGGAGGAGGAGGAGAGGGAGGAGGAGGAGTGGGAGGAGGAGGAAAAGGAGGAGGAGGGGAGGGGGAATAGGAGAGGGAGGAGGATGAGGGGGAAAGAGGGGGAGGGGGAGGAGGGGGAAAGAGGAGGGGAGGAGGAGGAGGGGGAGGAGGAGGAAGAGGAGGAGGAGGGGGAGGGGAGGGGGAGGAGAAAGGGGATAAGGAGGGGGAGGAGGGGGAGGAAGAAGAGGGGAGGTGGAGGTGGAGGGGGAGGATGAGGGGGAGTAGGAGGGGAAGGAGGAGGAGGGGGAAGGGGGAGGAGTAGGAGGATTATAACGCATATGCCTGTAGATAACTGTAGCAAAAAGGTCCACCTAGTTGAGAAATATGCAATAATGTTACATATATAGCAATGCTATTAACAGTTATGACCCCTCGCTATATATTAATTATAATGTAAATTAAAATATTAAATTTTATTAAGCAAATAACTGGTTGTACACTAACCAACTATGAAAGTTGGCTGCACGGGAATGAGAAGAAGACGTGTAGAAAATTTCATCTCAATCGGATGGACCGTTCGCGAACACATAAATAACATACATACATATATACTTACAGACATACATACAGACATACTTACAGACATACATTCTATTTTATATGTATATATAACATCCATAGCATAGTGCATGAACATACGCTCTTCTTACATATGTTTCTCTTCTACCCTTTTCCCCTTTTCTTCTCATGCACACGTAGTTTTAATTAAACAAGTTCAAACGTATCACTGAAGGTATCATACATGAAACATCGCAAACGCATCACATCGCAAAAAGTAAATTTGAAAACAGACATGTGTGGCGTTTGGGGCGCGTGAGAGAGAGAGAGAGAGAGAGAGAGAGAGAGAGAGAGAGAGAGAGAGAGAGAGAGAGAGAGAGAGAGAGAGAGAGAGAGAGAGAGAGAGAAAGAGATACTGTGAGAGAGAATGAGAGATGAAGAATGTGAGATAGAGAGGGAGTGGGGGGGGGGGGGGCTAAAACAAACCCACAACATACAAGAACTGTTAACGTAGCTGCATTTCGTTGTAACTTTATGGCCAACACAATGAATTTATTCTAGGTTATCGGATTTGAGTGGAGGTTAAATGAACTGTTGTCTTAATTGCAAGAGAAAATGAAATTAGTGAAAGTTTACACATTTCAATCAGGAAATGTAGTAGCTAGTTTGCTAAAGTTTAAAGTAGTTTGTTGTCTGTGTCTTTGGGTGTTTTATTAAGTGTGTTAAGAAAGATTGTCTTGTAAATGCTTGTTTGTTTGTCTGTGTGTGTTTGTATTAGTTGTTTGAGAATTTCCACTGCATTTGTCACTGTTTGACATGCGTAGTATATGTATTCTTCTGTTTCTTGTGTGTTGTTCCTCCATAGTTGACTTTTTTCTATTTGTCTAGATCTGTATGCTCCTTTGGGTATTATGGGTGTCATATTAAAAAGCAACCTGTAAGTGACTTCTCTTGCCTTAGGTGTGATGCGTTTGTTGTGTAAGTTGGAAAAGGTGGATGTATAGTCTGACATTAAATATTTTTGTCCTCTTTTGATTCTCGGTTGAAGTGATGGTGCTTGTTTACTAACTAATTGTTTGTGTATTTGCTGTGTTTGTTCCTGTATTAAATGTTCGTGCACCTGTATTCCTGTACCAAGTGTGATAGATTGTTGGAAGTATGCCCTGATAATATACTGTTGGATTGTTTAGTTTTGTGAGATGTTTTATTTTGTATGCTATATAATATAATGCTAATCTATGTTGCTTTTGATATCTGATAATATGACATATGTGGCTGATAATAACTGCATGTATTTTTGTTTTTATGTCCTGAAGTGCTATTTCTCCTTATTCTTGTATGAGTGTTTTGTGTTGTATGCTGTGTATTGTCTTGCTAAAGATAAATCGTCTGATGTGTTTATTTATGTCTTTGATTGTCTATTTTGTGCATTTAACACTATCACTAATTATATTATTTTTGGTATGATGTATATGTTAACTTGTTACTTTTACCAAATATTGTTGCTGTTTTGTATTTATACCTGTGTAGCATGTCTGTGCTCTGTTGTGTTAGTTGTAGCCATGGTTATTTGTGTGTTTCTCTAGAGTCGCATGGAAATGTGATCCCATACATTTTATATTGTCTATGTGTGTTAGGTCTGGAGGGAAATCCGACGTTTGTTTACACTTTCCCAGACCCATAATCTGTGATTTTTTAATATCAATTTTGGCTCGACTGCCTTTCCCAAAGTGGGAAAAAGTGTGCAGTATATTTCTGATGAATGTGTTGCTTGACGAGAAGAAGGCAGTATCATATGCATAAGCAGTAACATTCTGTTCTCCTTTACTCTGTATGAATGCGCCTTTAATAATGTTATCATGTCCGATCCATTTTAATAATGGCTAAAGTGTCAGTATATACAACAGTTTTGATAGTGGACATCCTTATCTTACAGATCCTGTCAGCCTAAGGCTAGTAGTCTGTGAATGGTTCACTAACACTTTGCTTTCAGGGTTATTGTACAAAATCTGTATCCACTTTCTGTAGCACTGTCCTATATTACAGTGTTCTAGAGTTTTATGCAACTAAGAGTGAGCAGTCCTGTCAAATGCTTTCTCTTGATCCAAAGACAAGATGCAGGATCGACAGTCTTTCTGGTGTGTGTATGTTATAATGTCTCTATTGAGATGTGTGTGGTTGTTTATATTCCTGTATTGTACACCACATTGCTGGTTTGGGTGTATGAGTGGTCGCAGAAATTGTCTCATTTTGTGTGCTAGTGATTTGGCTAGAATGTTGTAATCTGTGTTAAGAAGTGAAATTGGTCTGTAATTTTTCTGTTGTGTCTTGTCTGTGTTTGCTTTGTGTATAAGTGTTATATAAGATATGTTGTTGTTACCTAGGAGTTCTTGTTTGTCAAAGGCTTCCTGATGGCCTTTTAGAAGCAAGTTACCTATGATAGGAAAGAATCGTTGATATAATTCTACTATTCATTCATCTGGTCATGGTGTCTTATCTTTGTTCATTTTACAAGGTGCGTGTGTTATGTCTTCTAGTGTCAATTATGTGTTCAGTATGTCTTTGTCTGTGTCTGATAGCTTCTTCATGTATCGTCAGAAGCTATCTTGTATATGTGTGTTTACCGTCTCTGCTGTGAATAAGTGTGTATAATATTGCTGGAATGCCTCTGTTATGTGTGAGGTTTCTATTTCCGTGATTTCGTTGCATGTCTATTGGTGTGTTTATTTGTCTGCTACGCTGTAAGTTTTGTTCTATTGCCATGTATTGTTCGCTGGGTGTCTCATGTATGATGGTGTTGAATTTTTTTCTCTCATTAGTGCACCTAAGTATCTGTGCTGTTGATGTTTTTCAAGTTGCATTTATAAAGCATGCGAGTGGGGTAAGAAAAAAAAAACAAAGAAAGATAATGCATGCAGATAAAACTACCATGGGGAAAGAAATACACGTTAATGAGGAAAAATTGGAAATGCTGGAAAATTTCGAATATCTTGGGTGATTGATTACCAACAATGGTGACACAATGAACGAAATTAAAAGACGAATATCTATTGCTCTTCAAAGACTAAAACAACTGAATAAATTGTGGAGTGGAACAGATAGAACTGCAAAAATTATATGTTTAAGAGCATGTTTCTTTCCCATTGCAGCATACACCTGTGAGATCTGGACACTTACTAAACAAGCTGAACAGCGCTTAAATGCCTTTGAATATAAATCTTATAGACGAGTTATAAGAATATCTTGGATAAAGAAAAGAACAAATACACTCATACTCCACGAGCTGAATACCGAAGAAGGTTGGCTGTTAAAGACGATAAAACAAAGAAGATTGAAATATTTTGGTCACTTGAATCTTCACAAGTTTGGAGAGAATAATAATGGAAGGGTATGATGGCAAATCTAACAATGGAAGAAATGGAACAGGCAATGAATACCCTAAAAAAAAAGAAGAAATCACCAGGAAAGGATGGAATCACAAATGAAATGCTAATAGGACTAGGCACTAAGGCAAAAAAGAAACTACTAGCAGTTCTAAATTACAGCTGGAAGAGAGGGATAGAGAGAAAAAGCAGCGGCTGCAGCAGGATATAACAATATGAAATGGAAACAAATAGGTATTTTAAATTCCTGCGAGAAAAAACGAACTAAACATTAACAAACGTTGCACATACCTTACAAGGAGATCCACGTGTCGCGAAATACAGGTGAAAAATCCGAAATCAGAAGCACTCAATAAATATAAAAATGAATAAAAAAATAAGATAAAATACACACGAACGTATACAATACGACACACAGACGTTTCGATTCTAAGAATCTTTGTCAATGACAACACAGATAGCTGACGACAAAAACACAAACACACGACCTATCACTTATAGTGCACAACCTGATAATTCCACGTGGGGCAGAAAATGTGACTATGGCCAGCTGCGAAAACGCGTGGCGCAGAATTGAAAATGGGTTGCCAAAAAGGATTTGAGTAGCCAAAAATATGTGAACAGTCTGCTATGGAAACATAGAAATGTGGGGACAATTAAGTCTAGATATCGCGGGGGGGGGGGGGGAACAGCACGGTAATAGGTAGTGTAAACAATTGGGGAAGATGCCACAGTTATACTGTAGCGTCCACGACAGTATTAATTCCTGTCGGGTGGATGCATCCCAGATTGTTAATTAGCTGGCATTCAATTCTAAGTCTGACACAGCTATTTGAGAAGCAGGGTTTTAATGCGGTGACACATGCATCGTCGGCTCCATTGTGGTTGGAGGAATTGAAATGGTTGGGGACAGGTTTGTCAGCGCCCTGATTGATGTCTCTGAGGTGTTCTCTAAAACGATCCGCAAGACGTCTGCCCGTTTGGCAATGGCCCCAGGGTAATTTTCCGCCGTAACCAGAGCCTCAGAGACCACCTTGTGCACAGTCGCCTCCCCACGGTTACTTCATCCGTGGGCACCTTCGAATGCCATCGTAGGAACTGTCTGACATGCCCATACGTTGTTCAGACACCAGAAATTGCATTTCCACGGGGCACCTTCACCTTGAAAGATTCTTTCACCTGCACATCCCGCAATCTGATTTATGTTATCATCTGCAAACGATGTGACATGAAAAACATTGGCCAAACGGGCAGACGTCTTGCGGATCGTTTTAGAGAACACCTCAGAGACATCAATCAGGGCGCTGACAAACCTGTCCCCAACCATTTCAATTCCTCCAACCACAATGGAGCCGACGATGCATGTGTCACCGCATTAAAACCCTGCTTCTCAAATAGCTGTGTCAGACTTAGAATTGAATGCCAGCTAATTAACAGTCTGGGATGCATCCACCCGACAGGAATTAATACTGTCGTGGACGCTACAGTATAACTGTGGCATCTTCCCCAATTGTTTACACTACCTATTACCGTGCTGTTCCCCCCCCCCCCCCCGCGATATCTAGACTTAATTGTCCCCACATTTCTATGTTTCCATAGCAGACTGTTCACATATTTTTGGCTACTCAAATCCTTTTTGGCAACCCATTTTCAATTCTGCGCCACGCGTTTTCGCAGCTGGCCATAGTCACATTTTCTGCCCCACGTGGAATTATCAGGTTGTGCACTATAAGTGATAGGTAGTGTGTTTGTGTTTTTGTCGTCAGCTATCTGTGTTGTCATTGACAAAGATTCTTAGAATCGAAACGTCTGTGTGTCGTATTGTATACGTTCGTGTGTATTTTATCTTATTTTATTATTCATTTTTATATTTATTGAGTGCTTCTGATTTCGGATTTTTCACCTGTATTTCGCGACACGTGGATCTCCTTGTAAGGTATGTGCAACGTTTGTTAATGTTTAGTTCGTTTTTTCTCGCAGGAATTTAAAATACCTATTTGTTTCCATTTCATATTGGAAGAGAGGGATAGCCCCACATGATTCGTCTATGCTTGTGTATAATGGCTGCTAGATGTTGGGCTGTGCTCTGTATTGTGGTTTTAAGTAAATCTAAGTATTGTTTAATGTTGTCAGTTGGTATACTATCAGTGTATATATGTATCAGGTCTGTCAAATATTGTACATATTCTGTTTTGGGGTAATGTGTTGTCATATTTCCAGTATGGTGACAATTTGAATGGTTGTGTGTTCGTGTTATTTATAATGATATGTGCTATTGATATGTGCTATTATCGCTTTGTGATCTGTGTACTGAAGAGTTTCTTGTAGGTGTTTATTCTGTGTTGGGTGGTGTGTTGTGGGTACGTATATTCTGTCTAACCTAGATGATCTGTTATGTGCATGGTCTCTGTGTGTTGTATCTTTACTATTGTGATGTTTGTGTCAGTTGCATCTTTTAGGTTATGTCTGTCGATTATGTATTGCAGTGTATTGAGTTGATTCATGTCGTTTCTGCCAGCTATTCTTAACTGCGTTTTCACTTCCTCGCCTATTATGTCGGTAGAAGTTAAACAACAATTGAAGTCACCTTCTATTACAACATTCCTTCCTTTGTATGTCTGTGCTAATAGGTTTTCCAAGTGTTCGAAGAATTGTGGTTGGTAAATGTAATTTGCTGGGGCATGTGTGTTATTAGTCATTACCGGGGTGGGTTCAGATATCCCTGTCGCCGGATATTATCGTGACTGCGAGATTTGGAGTAGGTCCTGGTTGATAAAATGAACATTGTAAATGATAAAATGAACATTGTAAATGATAAAATGAACATTGTAAATGATAAAATGATCTGAGTGATTTTCTTTTTGCGTTCACTCGCTTTGAAATCAAGCGTAGTCTATACACGGGCTACAACCTCTATTGTACTGGACTGATTTGTGTGTGTGGATTAGCTTTCCCTATTTTCAGTGTCAGTCGCCATCATGTGAAATCCACTCAGACTTCTGAGGTACTTGTAAAGTACTTGCACTTTAGTTTGTTTTCCTTTACACTTAGATTCCAACCTTCTTTCGCTGCAAGTTTCGATGAAAGACGACAGTTTATCGTCCAGATTTATGTCTCATTAAGTAGTGTTAAATGTGTATAGCATGTCTGAATGACGAAGACACAGAGAATGGATTGCACAATTTATTGTCTGGCATATTTCGCTGCATCTCATCATGTACACATTGCAGAAGTCTTCACTCTTGATCTCCCCTTGCCTCTCTTTCCCTTCAGCTTCCCCGTTACGATGACATATTTCAGCTTCCCCGTTACGATGACATATTTCAGCTTCCCCGTTACGATGACATATTTCAGCTTCCCCGTTACGATGACATATTTCAGCTTCCCCGTTACGATGACATACTTCAGCTTCCCCTTTACGATGACATATTTCAGCTTCCCCGTTACGATGAGATATTTCAGCTTCCCCGTTATGATGACATATTTCAGCTTCCCCGTTACGATGACATATTTCAGCTTCTCCGTTACGATGACATATTTCAGCTTGCCCGTTACGATGACATATTTCAGCTTGCCCGTTACGATGACATATTTCAGCTTCCCCGTTACGATGACATATTTCAGCTTCCCCGTTACGATGACATATTTCAGCTTGCCCGTTACGATGACATATTTCAGCTTCCCCGTTACGATGACATATGTCAGCTTGCCCGTAACGATGACATATTTCAGCTTCCCCGTTACGATGACATATTTGAGCTTCCCCGTTACGATGACATATTTCAGCTTCCCCGTTACGATGACATATTTCAGCTTCCCCGTTACGATAATATATTTCAGCTTCCCCGTTACGATGACATATTTCAGCTTCCCCGTTACGATGACACACTTCAGCTGTCCTCTTCTCATGACATACCCATGTGTAACCAATTCACTTTGTGAGTTAACTTCTTTCCAGATACCTTCATAAATATTTGATTGAAGATAATTCAAATAGTACAAATATATGGAAGGCTATTAACTTGCTAACCAATAAGAAACGCCCTACAGAATCAGCAATACCAAATTCTATAACATGCGATGAATTCAGTTGGTTCTTTCAATCAGAAATAGAGAATCTAAAGTCTTCAGTACCAGACTCATCGTGTAATTTAAGCTCACTGGCATCATTCTATGAGGAGAAGTGCACCAGAAATATTCCCGCTGAGATTCCTTTAATGTCTGTTGCAGACGTTTATAAATATCTCTTAAACCTCAAATCAACAAACTCACACGGCCTAGATGGTATCAGTAATAGAATTCTTCGTTGTGCTGCACCAGTCATTAGCGAGTCCTTAACGTTCATATATAACCAGTGCCTGGCCAAAAACTACTTCCCATCTGCATTTAAAATTGCTAAAGTGTTTCCGCTAATTAAAAGTGGCTCAATCGATAATAGCGTTTTGGGTAATTATAGACCTATTTCCTTACTATCGTCGCTATCAAAACTACTAGAAAAACACATTCATAAAATAACGTTACACCATTTAATTAACAACAATCTAATAATTAACAGTCAATCTGGGTTTCGACCTAAATATTCTTGCCATAGTGCTCTAACAAAAATGACCGATAACTGGCACTTAAACATCAACAACGGTAGAATTTGTGTCCTTCAACAACTGTCTATCAAGACCCACACAGCTTAATATTGGTGTGCCTCAGGGCTCAATACTAGGTCCGCTGCTTTTTGCAGTTTATATTAATGATCTTCCTTTATACATCAATGCAACTTGTGATCTATTTGCAGACGACTGTACTATATATACTAGTCAAGAAAACCGTAGTGAATTAGAGAATTCTTTACAAAAGGAACTTGATAATCTTACTAGATGGAGCAATGAAAACCGCATGCAAATTAACATTGACAAAACCAAATCCATGCTAATAACGACCAGACAAAAACTGCAGACACTAGCCATAACTGGAGCACCGCTCGAACTCCGCATAGGCACGTTACCTATAGTTAATGTGACTGAACATAAAACACTAGGTCTTTTAATTGACAGCCATTTGAACTGGAGCTCTCAAGTTCACGCTCTTACCAAGAAAATAGCACAGAAAGTTTACCAACTTGCTAAAATTCAGCACTTCCTGGACGAAAGCACACGAAAAATATTCTATACATGCTATATCCAATCACATCTCGATTACTGTTCCACAGTTTGGGATGGTTGCCCTAAATCTAATTTAAAACGACTATGTTCTCTACAAAACCGCGCTATTCGTCTGGTTTCTGACATAAAGCACGTTGAAAGTAATAATTTGTACAGTCATCTAAGACTTCTACCACTTCAAAAGCGCTTCCTTTTCAACAAAGCCAAATTAGTGAACAAAATTATATCTCAAAATACCCCAGAGTATCTTCTGCCGCTGATTCAATCTAATGCAATGAACAGCAAGCGCCTAAATTTGTTACATGTCTCAAAGCTAGATTGGACCTATACAAAACATGTTTCGCCTATTCTGGTGCTCACTTATGGAATGAGCTGCCTTCAGATCTGAAAACTCCAATGAGTCCCTACGCATTTAACCGAAAACTCTTTCAATACTTAATCCATATCGACTATATGCCACCATAATTCATTTACTGGTATAATTGTTCATTATAATTGTTTAACTATAATTGTTCACTATGTATGTGTGTGCGTGTGAGAGCGAGAGAGAGAGAGAGAGAGAGAGAGAGAGAGAGAGAGAGAGAGAGAAAGAGAGAGAGAGAGTGGGTGTCAGAGAGAGGGAGAGAGTGAATGTGTGTGTGCGCACGTGCATGGGCGTGTGTGGAGAGAGTGATTGAGTGAGAAATGGTGGGAGAATGTGTCAGTGCATGCATTCGTACGTGTATGTGTGAGAGTGAGTAAGGGAGTGTGTGCGTGCGTGCATGCGTACGTGTATGTGTGAGAGAGTGTGATTGAAAGAGTGAGTGTGTGTGTGTGAAGGATTGTGTGTGAGAGAGTGAGACAGTGGGAGAGTTGATGTGTTAGTGTGTGTGTGTGAGCGCGCGCATGCGTGTGAGTGTGTGTATATGAAAGAATACAGAGAGAGAGAGAGAGAGAGAGAGAGAGAGAGAGAGAGAGAGAGAGAGAGAGAGAGAGAGAGAGAGAGAGAGAGAGAGAGAGAGAGAGAGCGCGCTGAGCAGATGCATGTCATGTAACACGAATGTTATGTAACACGTTAATCCATATGTTTGTGTATTCTCATCTGTCATATTATCAGTTAAATACCACTTGATTTTATCATGCATAATATAAACTCATGTTCATTACTGTAGTTTGAGTGAGAGAGTCAGTGAGTGTGAATGAGAGACAGAATGAGTGAGCGGGAGAGTGAATGAGTGAGCGTGAGAGTGAGTGAGTGAGCGCGAGAGTGAATGAGTGAGCGTGAGAGTGAATGAGTGAGTGTGAGAGTGAATGAGTGAGCGCTAGAGTGAGTGAGTGAGCGCGAGCGTGAATGAGAGCAGCATGAGCGTGAGAGTGAATGAGTGAGCGCGAGAGTGAATGAGTGAGCGTGAGAGTGAATGAGTGAGCGTGAGAGTGAATGAGTGAGTGTGAGAGTGAATGAGTGAGCGCTAGAGTGAGTGAGTGAGCGCGAGCGTGAATGAGTGCAGCATGAGCGTGAGAGTGAATGAGTGAGCGCGAGAGTGAATGAGTGAGCGTGAGAGTGAATGAGTGAGCGCGAGAGTGAATGAGTGAGCGTGAGAGTGAATGAGTGAGCGTGAGCGTGAGAGTGAATGAGTGAGCGTGAGAGTGAATGAGTGAGCGTGAGAGAGCGAGAGAGAGAGAGTGTGTGTGTGTGTGTGTGTGTGTGTGTGTGTGTGTGTGTGTGTGTGTGTGGGAGCATCACTATTTTTACATCACATACTTTTTATGTACACATTTTTCTCCATGTTTAACATTTTTATGAGACTGCTCATGACAAGTGTCAGTGTATGTTTTTGAGTAAAGTGTGGGAGGTTGTTCATACTAGTTTCACTGCTAACTTGAGACATTTTGTATGTGCCTAGATGTGAGGAGGTGTGAGTGTGTGTGGAGGATGTGTGTGAGTGTGGGGATATGTGTGGGTGGGTATATGCGTTTGGATGGGTTGGGGTGTGTGGTTTTGGTGGGTAGTGATATTTCTGGGTGTTGGTGGGATGTGTGGATGGATGTGTGGGGGTGAAAGTAGGGGTGTGGGAATGGGTGTGGGGGATGTGTATATGGGTGGAGGATATGCGTATGGGATGGATGCGGGGGATGTGTGTTTATGTGGGTGGAGATGTGTGAGGAAGTATGTGTGGGTGGCGGGGTTGTGTGGGTAGGGGATTGTGTTGGGTGGATTGGGGATACAAGGGCGGGTGGGGAGAAGTGTATGGCGTGTGGGTGTGAGATATGTGTGCGGTGTGTTGATGCGGGATGTGTGCATGATGTGTGGGTGGAGGGTATGTTTGTGGTGGTATGGGTGAGGATATGTGTGTGGGTGGAGGAAAGTGGGTGGTGTGGGGGATGTGTGTGATGGGTGCAGGGAATGTGTGTATGGGTGGGGTATATGTGGGGGTGAGTAGGGGATGTGTGGTGGTTGGGGGAAGTATGTGGGGGTGTGTGGGTGGGAAATGTGTGCGTGGATGGGGAATGAGTGGGTGAGGGTGTGTGAGTGGCTTAGGGTTGTGTAGGTTGGAGAGGGAGTTGTATGTGTCGGGATGGGATGTGTGAGTGGGTGGAGGATGTGTGTGGGTAGGGGTATTGTGATCGTGAGATGTTTGGTTGGGGGTGGGTGGGTGGGGGTGTGGGTGCGTAGTGGAAGATGTATGCGTGAGTGAGTGTGTGTTGGTGGACGTGTAGGGAATGCGTGTATGGGTGGGGAGAGGTGTGTGATGTGTTGGTTGGGGATATTGTGTGGGTGAGGTATGTGTGTGTTTTGTGGTGTGTGAGTGGGGGTATGTGGGGTGGATGGGTAAGGGTATCTGTGTGGGGGTGGGTGGGAATATTGTGTGGTATCTGGGTGGGGGATATGTGTGTGGTGTGTAAGTGGAGATGTGTTGGTGAGGGATATGTGTGTATATGTGTGGTGCATGGGTTGGGAATATTGCGTGGTAGGGGGTGTATGTGATGTGCGGGTGGGGGATTGGGTTAAGGCATGTGAGGGTGGGTGGAAGTTGTATGTGTGGGTGGTGGGGTGTGTGTGAGTAGGTTTGGGGATGTATGGGTGGTTAGGGAGATGTGTGTGTGTGTGTGGGGGGGGGGGTAGGGACATGTCAGTTGGTGGGGATGTGTGTGTATGGTTTGGGGATGTGTGAGTGGATGTGCGATGTGTGGGTTGGTGGGGGATTGTGTGCGTGGGGAGGGGAATATGTGGTCGATGGAGATGTGGCTGGGGGATGGGTGGTTTGAGGTGTGGGTGGGGAGAGGATGTGTGGGTTAGGATGTGGATGGGCGTGGGATGTGTGGGTTAGTGGGGGAATGTTTGTGGGTGGCGAGTGTGTTTTGGTTGGGGGATCAGATGAGGGTAGTGTGTGTGGGTGGGGGATGTGCGCGAGGGGGATGGGTCGGTTGGTGGGGTATGTATGTGTCCCTGGTGTGCGTGTGTGTGGGTAGGTGGGTGTGTGTGGGTGGGGTGATGTATGGATAAGTGGGAGATGGGCCTCATAACATGGTAATAAGCCTTGTTTATGTTTACAACATTCATTTCACAATGTTTATTTTTCTTCCTATGTAAATGTATAATGCTCTTGACGAATGAAAGACGAGTGATTGGAAGGGCCGAATGTAAGACGGGCCTGCGCGCCCAATTTGTGACCCTAATAAAGTTGATTTGATTTCTATCCGCCCATGGTGTTCTCATCATTCCTCTATATACCACGGTTCTGCAGCCTCCACATAATTCCTTGTGTGTCCGCTAATTGAAGAAGCATTGCAAAGCGATTCACCACATGATGTCAAACTCATCCGAGATTTAATAATTGTAAATTGTTCTCCCAGTGATCTGACACACCAAAATTACAACAGCTCGTACAACTGTAAGTGTTTAAAGTTCTAATCTGATAGTCCCGTTCTATGACTTTATTATTCTCAGACCATTTTTTTAATTTTTTCTTTTACTCGCTTTGAAATCTAGCGTAGTCCAAGCTGGACTGATTATTTGGGTGTAAGCTAGCTTTCCCTATTACCAGTGTCACCCGCCAGCAAGCGAACTCACCCCGACTTCTGAGGTGCTTGTAATTTACATCCCCATGTCAAGGACGCGAGGTCAACATTTTAGTCCAGCTGACCAGTGTTGGGGTTAAATCCGCTACCATGCCAGCAGCACACCGGATATTTAAGAGCGAACGTTTTTATCCATTCGGCATGCTGACCTCCATATTCTCAGATACAAATGTTTCTCAAAACTCTGATAGCAAATTCCTTTTGGAAAATGGTACATTATAATTTACACATACAAGATACGAAAAAAAAAATGATGAAGTGCATTATAATTTAAACATGCATGATGGGGAATTAAAATTACCAAGTACATCATAATTTAAACAGATGTGAAATGTAAATAAAATGACCACTTTAAAATGTGACAAGCTGAGGATAATTTACGATCGGTATCACTGTAATATCACACATAAAGAAAGAAATTAGTAGTAGTACTAGTAGTACAGAAATGAGATTCCCTAGAAGAATACTCAATGCATCAAGAAGAGAGAAAATCAGAAATAAAGAAATCAGGACAAAAGTGTGGGAGGGGGGTTGAGGGGCTATAGCAGCGCTGGATTTTATTAGAAGACATGTCAAATGATTTGGCCTTGTAACTAGGTTACCAATTAACAGTATACCACAACAAGCACTGATGAACAGACCAGATGGAAGCAAAGGAAGAGGCCGACCACGTAAAAGATAGACAGAGGGAATAGCGGAATAGAACAGGGAATAGAGAGTCCATGGGAATCTCGATACATGACGACCATGAACAGACACTCTCCCGCTGTTTATACTTCACCTCGACACCGGAAAGTACAAGAGGAACAAGATGAGATGATGAGATGAGTTGAAAGAAAGAAACAGCTACTATGCAGATACATGCATAGATTGAGCAGTTTAGATAAAAAAAATTATAATAATTAATAATTTAGTGGTTCTGACACTATATGGCAGACATGTTTCTGTTCTCAGAAGCAAAGAGCCCTTTTACATGCCTTGAGACCTATTGTGTTTATGGTGCTAGCCTTTTATTTTTTAGGCCACTTGGCCGATAGGTGATGTGTTCAATATCCCAGTGACCACCTTCTACTTCCTGCTTCGGGACTTTTTCCTCTCCATCAAATAATTCATCATCCAGTGGTTTGTCCATTGCAGAACTGTTTTCCCGTAAAATCTTAGAAATGTTTTCAAGTTATTACACATACACAAAGTTTGCTGTTTGAAACATCAAGCAACAACAGTTAAATAGTTAAGAAATTGAGATTGAACAAGCAAACACTGCAGCACATTAAACAGATAATGCATTGCTATCTTCTAACAGGAAAAGAAGTTTATGGATTCAAAGAAATTGAGCAACAATTTTAAATAAAGGTTAAAAAGTAATCAGTACATCACTTTTGTAGCAAGAACACAGCCGAAGTTAGAAACAGTAATACAGCAAAACGTACAACAAAATAATATGTTTTTATCAAGTGACCAACTCCCTTCTCTTCTGCATCTACTGCCTCCATGCAGGAACCTAACAATCATGACTCAGCATACCAGTACCAGCATTTTGACATCCAACAATTATCTTAAACAATATAAAATGACACAAAGTAGTGCAGCTTTACATAACAGAATTACAACACATACAGGACGTTAAAAAATGGGAGTCTCCGTGGCGAAGTAACCAAGCAGTTTGACTCGGGCTCCGAAGGTTGTCGTTTCGATATCGGGCCGCGTCCTTCGGTTGACGAGTGAAATTTTTTGGAGACTTCTGTGGGTCGTCGCCAGAGTTACCGAGTTCGTGCTTTACGCGACGCTTTCCGCGCTGCGGAAAGAGAAGAGCCATATGGGATAAAAACCCGGTGCAATGAAGCTGACCCTGTCGACTGTTAAGCGACTTTTTAAGCAAACAATAGGCTATACACAGCTGGGAATTCTGAGGTAAGTATGAACATTTTTTTCCAATTTTCATTTTCTCTTAATTGCTTTTATGTTTTCATCTTTTTATTCTTCTCGTCCTGTCGTCACGTTTTAATGTAGTCACAGGAGATCTCCGTGACTATATGTTGTGTTTTGTGAATGTTTTTGTTTGCTGATGAAGGCTAATCGCCGCAACGTCATGTATGTGTTGAAATTCTGTTATGTAAAGCTGCACTACTTTGTGTCATTTTATATTGTTTACAGTTTCTGCATCTACTGCCTCCAACTCAGGAACCTAACAATCATGACTAAGCCTACCAGCTTTTTGGCATCCAACAGTTATCTTGGTGTACATATAAAAA
>JACEFZ010008810.1:0-21776 GCA_014155875.1 Cepaea nemoralis
ACTACTACCGAGGCAATGTAACCAAGTGGCTAGCTTCTAAACGTAACGCACGCACGCACGCACGCACGCCGCGCGCGCACGCACGCACACACACACACAACATGGTTCGACACACATGCGTGTACACACATATAAACTATGTCATTATTTTAACATCCATATCTCGTTCAGCCTCTCCATATTTTCCTTGCCCGAACATATAGTTTTTCTTATGCTATTACGTTCAGACATATTTTTGATTGTGATATTGCAGTTTTCTAGCTAAGTATTTTCTGCACGTTTGCTTGTATGTGTGTGCGCGCCTTTCCTTTTGTAAATCTTCTGTTTTATTTTCTATTTATTCGTTTCTGGTACCCGCTCGGCAGTAAATACCTCTATTCTGAACAAGAAGAAGACATATATAAAACAAAAAGATACCAGCACGCGAAGCTGCCAGGCGTGAGGAACCCAGATATATCAGCTGGTGTGGGTTTCTCCCCAGAGTTATCTTATCAGTGCCAGGTAACGGTCCCTCACCCAGATGGCTGCCTGCGGGAGGACACTGACTCGCTCAAAAACCAGGTTTGTCATCCATATTTTTGGGGAATAATTAGGCCGATTACTAATACATCGGAGAACTGACACAAGAGCAACAAAGTCATCCAACCATCTGTAGCAAATTAAAAATAAAAGACGATTTTACGCACCTTGACACACATTGACCAATCAATCAATCAGGTGCCATCTCCACAATGAAGGTTTCGTTGCAATGGATCTCCAACTCTCTCGCCCTGACAGTACATTCTGTGGCGCACATACATCTCTTGATGTTATCTTCCCACTTGTATCGTTGTCTAGCGCTTGCTCGCTTGCCCTCAACCTTGCCCTCCAGTATGGTCTTTATAAGAGTATCGTCTTTTAACATAGCCGAAATATTTCACTTGCCTCCTCTTTATTTCTTTTATCAACTCTTCATTCTCAGTTTTTCTAGAACCACTGTATTTGATTGTTTTTGTTTCCATGAAATACGACCTACTCGTCTGTATAACCACATCGCCAGGGCTCTATGCGAACTTTTAGCTGCTTATTCAATGTCCAGGCTTCCAGGCTTCCGAGCCCTACAGTAGCGTTGAATATACGCAGCATTTGACCATTCTCATTTTTAATGCGTAGTTCATCTCTCTAGATGTTAATACTGATTTCATGCAGTCGAAAGCAATTTTGGCCATTCCTATTCTGTCTGATTTCACAAACTGACCACACATCGGACAAATGGTGCTAGTCCCATATTTGTATAGCCCAATCGGCATGTGGTGGGCGATGTGATCAATACCACATTGGTCGCCTTTACTCCCCAATTTAATGGTACCCGATTTTAAGCTGGATCAACCTGGTAGCCCAGATAAATTTGAATACTTCGACTGCACCCCAATCCGGATCAACCCCTGACCACCCGAAGGACAGACAAGTGTTTAGCCACTACGCTTCCGCGACTCCCGGATAGTGTTGCCAGACGTCCAGCAAAGTCCTCCTTTTTAGCCTAATGTCCTCCGTCCGACAGGCAAAGCTAAAAACCTTTAAAATGTCCGGCGTTTTTAATATTTTATGTTATCATTTTTATGTATTGTTGTCACAACTTACAATGTATCTACACTCTACCGTGTGTTTACATTCTTTATTAATACCCATTGCTTAATAATATTTATTTAATTTTCCTATTTATACCAAATGTGAAACACCAATTATTTGTATACTTTGAATCTAACTGTTGCTCTATTCGGCAACACTAACAATGCTGTAGTCTCTATGGTCAAAATGTTAATGTTATTTCCGGTTCCGGTAGCAGAGACGCCACTTAAAAAAAAAATTTTTTAATTTGTAATTTTTGTCGTCTATGTTTATGAAAATGGCTTCTACAAAGAGAAAATGCAAATTCTCGAACCCTATGAAAAATCAGTTTCCATGCTTCGTTGAAGGACGCAACGAGAATGAGGCAAAGTGTACGATTTGCGATAGTTATTTGTCCGTTGCCAACAAAGGAACTACTGACTTGGAGCGCCATGTTGACAGTGAGGGACATAGAAACCTAATCAAAGTGTCCGCGTCATCTAGCACATTGATGTCATTTTTTCAGCCTAAGTACTCAAATGTTTTACTGAAAGTGCATGCTGCTGAAGCAACTTTGGCATTTCATACAGTATGTCATCATCATCAGTCTTACAACTCGATGACCTGCCCAGCTGGTTTGATGCACACATTATTTGAAGACTCAGAAATTGCTAAAAAATATTGCTTGTGCAAAAACAAAGACTGAAGCAATAATAAACCAGGTGATTGCGCCCCCCCCCCCCCCCCCCCCACACTGTTGATGAATTGGATAAATCTTTAAGTGGTATTTCATGTTTCGGTCTTTCGACAGATGCTAGCAATCATGGTTCGCAGAGAACATTTCCGATCGTTGTTCAGTACTTTGACTGGAAAGCAGGTGGAACCCAAACTAAGATTCTCGAGTTAGACAACACACCAAATGACACCTCAGAAACTATATCACAGTATATTTTGAGAACACTCAAAAAACAATATTTGTACTCCAAATGTGTTGCTTTTGCTGGTGACAATGCCAGTATGAATTTCTGAGGCATTAACAGAAGAGAAGGTAGAAATGTGTTCTCGCATTTGAAGGAAGCCTTGAGCAAGCCATTAGTAGTTGGATGTTCTGCTCATGTTCTGCACAACTGCATCCAACACGGCACAGATTTAATGCAGATTGACGTTGAATCTATTGAAGATATTCAATTACTTTTCTATAAACACTGTCAGAACAGAAACTTTAAAGGATCAAACATTAACTATCAGCAAATACTCTATCACTCTAAAACTAGATGGCTCAGTTTCTTTCCAGCTGTTGAGAGGCTGTTGAGTCTGTTTATTGCTTTGAAAGAATATTTTCTTTCTGTAACCCAACCACCTGCTATGATAAAAAAATTTATTGGCAGTTATTTTAATAAAATTGTACTGATTGTGGGTTTAATCTGGAACGATTTAAATGAAACATTCAATATGTCCTCCTTTGCCTTCCTTTTTGTCTTATTATGAACTCCTTTACCCTCCTTTTTGTCTTATTATGTCCTCCTTTTGGTGCCCACGTATCTGGAAATCCTACTCCCGGACATATGGTGCTAGCCTCATATTTTTTTAGACCAATCGGAACTCGACTCGTGATGTGGTCACTTTCTCATCGGACGCCTTTACTTCTCAAGGCACTTCCCGGTACCCATTTTAGGCTGGGTTGACCTGAAGGCCCAGGTCAATTTTAAGAATTCGAATCCACCTGTAACAGATACAGTTAGCTGCATATCCTTTACGAACGTTGCAGTCAACCCCAGCATTGTTTGGCCGTTCGTGATTCCTGGGCAAGTTTACGTTCAGTAGTTCGCGATTGCTTTCTGAACGACCGGCACCCATACCATTTCATTAAAAAAAAACCAACACAGCAGTGTTTCGAACGCGGTATGCAGGATTACGAAATGTATTCGTAACCTCTTCGCCACGGAGCTAACAGATACTATAACTTGTGACTTAACCTCCAAACAGAACAAAAAGACAGACGCAAACAGAACAAAAAGACAAACGCAAAAAAAAAAAAAAAGCAAGAGTATACAAATTAACTTGTTTGTAAAATGAGATGACACGAGAAAACAAAGATTAAAATAACGGTGTACAGGAATCAGCATGAAAATTATATATTATTCAATTAGTCAGACAGACCTGCTTCCTCCTTTTTCTCTGCCTCCTTCCCCTCATGCTGCTCTTCTTCTTCTGCACAATTTCTTATTCGGTTAATTCTATTACCTCTTCTGCTGCAGCTATTAACTACTTCTTCTTCTTGCTTCTGATAAACCTTCTCCTCCTCCTTATTCTGTTTAATCTTCTTCCTCCGCCTCTTCTCCTTCCTCGTCTTATGTTTTCGCTCTGAAATAGTATCATCTGTGCGTGCCTCTCTCTTTCCTCCCTCCCTCGCTCATTATCCTCCTCTCTCCTCCCCCTCTCTCTCTATCTCCCTTCTCTCCCCCCACTCTCCCTCTTTCTCCCCCTCTCTAGCTCTTTATCGTCCTCTCTCTCTCTCGCTCTCTCTCTTCTCTCTCTCTCTCTCTCTCTCTCTCTCTCTCTCTCTCTCTCTCTCTCTCTCTCTCTCTCTCTCTCTCTCTCTCTCTCTCTCTCTCTCTCTCTCTCTCTGAGAATTTCAACAACACTTAAGATAAAACTGAACAAAACCTTGTGGCTTATTTCCCACAGAACACACTGACAGAAACGAATACCGGGAAGGAGCAGGGGTGTGTGGTTTTGGCTCAGCATCAAGAATACAAAAGGTCAGCATAAGGAGCCGCGGCAGTGTTGTGGCTAGAATCTCTGCTGCCGACCGGGTAGTCACGGGTTCGTATCCCCACCGGATCGGCATTTAACAATCGATATGGGTTCTCAGGTCGACCCAGTCCTAATACAGGGTTTTTTTAAAGCCTCACTACACTTTGTATGTAGAACAAAATTTAAAAATGAAGTACATGATGTCATCAAAAAGTGTGCTTAAAAATGCATTAAATAATTACAATAGTCACTTGCTATGGTCTACCGCTGTTTTGGGGAGGCTGGAGAGTACCAATGGTGTATTCATTATAAAAAGTGTTGGAAATGTCCACCACGGGCATCAAGACATGACTGTATACGTCTTTTCATTTTGTCAAATACCTATAGCAAATTATCTGTTGTTACTTCCTGAATGGTAATTCTGGTTGCTTCTTTCAGGTCCTCAATTGTGTGTATATTATTATTTTAAACATTTGCTTTCAATAAACCCCGTAGATAATAACACCATTCTGTTTGGAGTGTAAAGAATAACTTCAGCAGACGACAGCCATCTGCTGCATATTGCTTCACGACGGACTGTGGAGCACATTTTTTGATGACATCGTGTACTTAATTTTTCAAATGTATTCTCCGTACAAAGTGTAGTAAGGCTTTACAAACACCTAGGTATGTATATCAAGAGTAATCCTGGGAAGTAAAGACGCCCGGTGTGATCCTGACAATACCATCCGCCGAGTACCGACAGGCCTATAAAAACAATATGGGTCTAAAATCACATGCCTAATGCCACTGAGGGCGTCCTTTACTTGACAACTTGAAGACCCTCTTCCCGAGCCATTGTGACATATTTAGAATATAGTCCTAGGCCCATATGTTCTCGACCAAACGGTAGTAGAAGGGTGAAGTGATCACTGAAAGCGTGTCAGATGATTCTTTACTTGACAACTTGAAGATCTCTATCCGTGCCATTGTGACATATTTAGAATATAGTCCTAGGCCCATATGTTCTCGACCAAACGGTAGTAGAAGGGTGAAGTGGTCATTGAAAGCGTGTCAGAGGATCCTTTACTTGACAACTTGAAGATCTCTATCCGTGCCATTGTGACATATTTAGAATATAGTCCTAGGCCCATATGTTCTCGACCAAACGGTAGTAGAAGGGTGAAGTGGTCAGCATCAGACCTTCTGCATTATCTCCCAAATAAATTCTGGTACCCATTTTAGGAGGCTGGGTCGACCAAGAGCCTCATGGTCACCATTTCCATATCACATTATGTGTGAACCCAGAACCACGTAGTCATTCCTTTCCATCTCACATTAAGTGATTTTTTTTTTTTTTACGTTAGCCTGCTTTGAACGCAAGCATAGTCCGTGCCACTACTTCTAGTGTACTGGACTGATTTTTGCGTGTGGATTAATTAGCTTTCACCAATTACCAGTGTCTCTCGCCATCAGGCGAACCCACTCTGACTACTGAGGTACTTGTAAGTTACGTCCCCGAGTCACGGAGGAGAAATCAACATATTAGTCCAACTAACCAAGGGATGAAGCCGCTACCTCGGTATCAGCACACCGGCAGTTTAAGAGCGAGCGCTACTGTTCATTCGGCCTATGCAACGGTGGGAACCCACAAACATGTGGTCATGCCTCTGTCACATGCTAGGTGTAAACCCAGAACCTCTAGTCGCAGGCGAGTGCTCATTTGTTTCATGGCAGTTTATCGCGCTCGAGTTTAAAATCCATGTGCGCTGGCGGTGTGGCAGCGGGTTCATTCCATACACTGGCCAACTGGACTAAAACGCTGACTTCTCGTCCAGAAAACATGGCCAACTAAAATATTGCATGCCCTGTGCAGGACGTAACGATAAGCCCCAGATTAATAGTCTAGGCCAGGGGTGGGCAAACTACGGCCCGCGGGCCGCATGCGGCCCGCCAAGTGATTTTATGCGGCCCGCCAAGTGATTTTATGCGGCCCGCAAGGGCATTCAGAAATAAAAAAATGTTAATTCCTTTTTAAGTTATTTTGTTGAATTTTGCAGAATTTCATGTACCGTTATGATGAGTGTCAATAACAAACGTAAAATTGAAGATGAATACCGTGTTTTTAATGATGAATGGACAACTAAGTACTGTTTTATAAAATTTGGTAGCAAATCAGTTTGCTTGTTGTGTCGTGAGTAAGTGAGTACAATTTAAAAAGACATTATCAAACAAAACATTCTGATTTCGGATACAATTTAACGACCGAAGAGAAGGAAAGGAAATGCCTTGAGTTGTTGAATTTTTGGAGAAACATCAAACTGTTTTCACCAAACAGTCTTCAATTCAAGATGCTGCAACTGAAGCTAGTCTTGTGCTGTCACACAGAATTGTAAAACAGAACAAGCCATTTTCTGATGGCGATTTCATCAAGGAATGTTTGCTAGATGCAGCAAGCATTATGTGTCCAGAACAAAAATAAAAACATATTTGATAACATTACTTTATCAAGGAGAACTGTGGTAGACGTGTTGACAAGATCAGTGACAATTTGATGCATAAACTTCAAGATGCAAGTAAACAATTTTTGTGGTACTCTCTTGCATTGGATGAGAGTACCGATGTACATGATACTGCCCAATTATTGATATTTATACATGGTATAAACACTTCTTTCAAACTCACTGAAGAGTTACTGAGTGTTGAGTCACTCAAAGACACAACCACAGGCCATGATATATTCAATGCTGTTACTAACTGTATTGAAAGAACTGGGTTGGTTTGGAACAAGATGGCAAGTGTTACAACTGACGGAGCTCGTGCTTTGACTGGAAAAAATGTAGGTCTGGTAAAGTTGATAAGTGATAAGATTAAAGCAGAATATCCAGACCACACATTATTACCACTTCACTGTGTGATTCATCAAGAAAGTCTGTGTAAAACTGTTTTGAATATCAAGCATGTTATTGACCCAGTTGTCAGTGTCATAAACCTCATCAGATCAAGAGGACTTAATCACAGACAGTTCAAGTCATTACTTGACGATTTGGAAACTGAACATTCCGATGTCCTGAACCACACCAATGTTCGATGGATGAGTCTCGGCAAGGTGTTGAGGCGAGTTTGGGAACTCAGAGAAGAAATAGTGATGAAGGGCATTGCATGTGACTTTAATACTAACATTGTCAATAAAGAGTGGCAGTTAGACTTTATGTTTGAAATTAAGGAAAAGCCATTGAAATTGGTCATTGAAATTATGGAAAAGTTAAATGAACTGAATGTCAAACTTCAGGGCAATGGCGTGTTTGCACATGAATTGTGTGTATATGTAAAATCATTTCAGGCAAAACTCTCAGTGTTCTCCAGACAAGCAAGTGAAAAAAAGATTTTGTCACTTCCCTTTGATGAAACAAGAAACCATTTCTGGTAAAATGACTGAAAAATGCAAAGCCCAATTAGATGCATTGATTGAAGAATTTGGATGGAGATTCCAAGATTTCAAGAAATTAGAGCCATAGTTCAATATTCTCAGTTCACCTTTTAGTGCAGAAGCTGATACAGCCACAGAGGACTTACAGTTGGAGCTGCTTGACTTACAAGCAGATCATGACCTGAAAGAGAAATTCAAGTCAGATGGTTTGCTGGATTTCTATGGATCTTTATCACAATAATCATTTCCCAATTTGAAAAACGTTGCAGCTAAACTTTTATCATTATTTGGATCAACATACATTTGCGATTGAAGATCAACAAATCTAAGAATAGGTCTTTATTGTCGGACTGCAACTTGCATGCTGTCATGCGAATTTCAACAAGTAAACTTGCTCCACATTTCAAGAATATTGTCAAAAATTGCAAGCAGTTACATACATCTCATTAGAAATCAACAAGGTAGTGACAATGTAGTCGCTGTGTGTCTAAATTAAAGCCATTGATAGATAATAAGGAATATTTGTGTATAATAAAATATTGTCAAATATAATGTATATATGAATAAGTAAAATAAAATTGCAATAATTAGTTATTTATACTGCGTAATAACCTATAATAATTAATAATTACTTATTGTTATAGGTTGCTGTAAACAATATATATATATATATATATATATATATATATATATATATATATATATATATATATATATATATATATATATATATATATATATATGCGGCCCGCCAATAGCTTTACATTTGTCAATGCGACCCTCCGCACGAAAAGTTTGCCCACCCCTGGTCTAGGCAATTTTACGGTCAGTAGTTTCCCTTTGCCATCTGAACGAGAAGTCCAACTGGCCAGTGTGTGGTACACGTAACATGGCATAGAAAATTAACCTGGAGTTGATAGTACCGTCCTGCGAAAGGATATGCCACATATGAGACAGATACAACAAGCCCGTTGTCTCACAATCCAGGGTTGTAAAAACATGCTCATAAGGTTGCCGGTATAGTACTCACCCTCTGAATGCCACAGCAGATGTGAAATCCATTGGCGGGGTGGAGCCTCCATTTGACGCACAGTCATCCTCTTCAAAGTTAGTTCGTTTATATCCCTGGCTTGTCATCTGATATATAAAAAGAATCAACGGTCAACATCTAAATGTCTCGCACTTTCTCTCTGCCTCTATCCTTATCACTTTTAATATATCTCTCTCGTTCTCTCTCTCTCTCACTCTGTGTGTGCGAGTGTGTGTGTGTGTGTGTGTGTGTGTGTGTGTGTGTGTGTGTGTGTGTGTGGGTGGGTGGGTGGGTTTTTCTCGTTCTCCCTCCATCCTTTCACTTTATATATATATATATATATATATATATATATATATATATATATATATATATATATATATATATATATAGAGAGAGAGAGAGATTAGACAGACAGACAGACAGACAGACAGACAGACAGTTCTGTCTCCGGGTGTGTGTGAGAGAGGGAGTGTGTGTGTGGGTATGTTCATCTTTTTCTCGTTCTCCCTCCATCCTTATCACTTTTAATATATCTCTCTCGTTCTGTCTGTGTGTGTGGGTGTGTGTGAGTGGGTGGGTGTGTGTGTGTGTGTCTTTTTCTCGTTCTCCCTCCATATCTGCTTCTATCTGTCTCAATATCTCTCCCCCTCCATATCTCACTTTCTTTCTATCTTTTCCTCCAAATCATTCTTCTTTTCTTTGTCCATCCACGGCTCTTTCCCTCCCTAAGCTCTGTTTTGTTTCATTCTCTCCCCTCAACTTTTTCTCTCTTTATATCTCACTCCCACTCCGGTTCTGTTCTTTCCTCTCTCTTTCCTTCCACAAAGCTCTCTCTCTCTCTCTCTCTCTCTCACTCTCTCTCACACACACACTCTCTCTCTCTCTCTCTCTCTCTCTCTCCTCTCTCTCTCTTACCTTCATCTATCCCTCAAGTTTTCTTTCCCTCTTCTTCGCCTTCTTATAAACCCCCACTATTGATTCCTTTATCTCCTTCCATCTATATCGCAACCCTCTAGAATTATCTCGTCCTCCTCCCTCACTCCTCTCTCTCTCTCTCTCTTATGTATAGTAGTATAGATAGTGTATATAGTATATAGTGTGTAGTATATATATATATATATATATCAGTGCTCATTCTCCCGGCCGTCATGAAACATAAAGCACATACAACACCGAGCAACCCGCCATACGTCTTCATACATCCAGCTGAAGTTTCCTCACAATGAAATACCTAAACCACCTGTGCTGACATTACCAACCCAGGCCGAACCGCAACCAGTTTACACGGGCTGTGCTGAATGTCAGCCTGACTACATCCTAAATTGCCTCTCCGCAGATGTGAAGTTCCAGTACCGGTCTTGCACACAAAGCTAGTTTCTGACAGTGGAGAGGAAAAGGAAATCCCCGCAACAGTTTCCGTGGAGATGGAACTTTAGTACAGCGATGGAATAAAAGTCTCTACATCAACATCACCCCGGTAGATGCAGGCAGTGCTTAGGCTTCAGATGACCTCATCGCTAATGCATTGGATGTAAGAGTTAAGCCTCAGTCATCTACAGGACTCACTAACCAACAACTCTTTACTTGTTTCTTTACACGTTTCTATCCTACCTTTAACCCTGTCGTAGCTGTACTGGACCGTCATGAGAAGTAAGGTGCCTCCTTCCCTCCGCTAGCCTACGGGACGCCCTTGGGTACGGCGGAGTACCCGTTTAGCCTCTCGTGAAGCCATGGG
Organism: Cepaea nemoralis; assembly: GCA_014155875.1. Classification (NCBI taxonomy): domain Eukaryota; kingdom Metazoa; phylum Mollusca; class Gastropoda; order Stylommatophora; family Helicidae; genus Cepaea; species Cepaea nemoralis. Next base: position 10,522 of record JACEFZ010008810.1, read on the forward strand.
TGCAGGTGGTGGATGGGATTGAAGTACAGTCGATAGATAGTTGAAGGTAATGGTCTCCAGCTTCACGATGGTAGGCAGAGGATCTCATTTATTTTTTGGGAGACAATGGCCAAGGTCAGTGACCAGTATGGTCACTGCTAAGAAGGAAAGCAATGGCAAATTACCTTCTTTACAGATGCCAAGAAAATTATGTTTTGCGATATGGGGATGCTTGCAGATCTGCAAATTGATTGGAAAGACCTTAGGCTCATAAAAAAACATATATTGGAAACAATAAGCTCACATAAAGGTAGATAATGAAGTAGGTTAATATCATCCTATTAAGAGAGGTGTGAGACAGTGATGTGTAATGTCTCCAGATCTTTTTTCCACTGTATAGTGAAAGTATTTTCAGAAATATTGACGATATGAAAGGAATCATCGTTGGGGGACATAACATCAATAACATTAGACATATGCGGACGATACAATATTGATTGCAGACAATGAAGCAGGATCTGCAACATTTAGTAGATGCGATAGTTGCACACAGTGAACAACTTGGGTTAGAATTAACTTGTAAGAAGACGCCGATTATGGTTAACATAAGAAGAAGGAAATACCACAATGTAATATACAAGTAAATGGGAATATTCTTAAACAAGTGAATCCGTACAATTATATCGGAACACTCATAACATCTGATGGGAGACGCCTTGAAGAGATTAGAACAAGAATCGCAATGGCGAAGGCAGCCTTTTGCAAGATGAAAAACATACTGACCAATAAAAAGGTGTCATTTGCAACGAGACAAAGAGTGTTGTGGGGCTACATAGAACCTGTGCTTTTGTATGGATGTGAAGCGTGGACAATGAGCAAACAAGATGAAAAACATCTGATGGCTGTCGAAATATATGTAATACAACACATAAAAACCAACAAGCAGCGGTTAGAATAGATGGCGAGACATCAGATTGGTTTGACATCAAGCAAGGAGTCCGTCAAGGATGTGTGCTGTCCCCAAATTTGTTTAACCTGTACGCCGAAAATATAATGAGAAATGTAAAAGATGATATAAATAGGGAGCTATATGATGCCCTAAATATCGGTGGTCTTGACATACCAGAGATTCGGTATGCTGATGATACAATATTGCTAGAATGGTATAGAAAACCGAATAACCTCAACCCAATTGAATAGTGAAAATCACAACTTATATCTTAACATAGCAAAAACAAAGATTATGCGTACAGATAAAACTACTATAGAGAAAGAAATATATGTTAATGAGGACAATTGGAGGTGGTGGCAAATTTTGAATATCTTGAGTCATTGATTACCAACAATGGTAACACAATTAAAGAAAGTATATTTGTTCTTCAAAGACTAAAGAAAATGAATAAATTGTGGAGTGGGACAGATAGAACTACAAACATTAAGTTTTTATGAGCATGCATCTTTCCCATTGCAACATACGCCTGTGAGACCTGGACAATTACTAGACAAGGCTGAACAGCGCATAAATGCCTTTGAATATAAATGTTATTTTTGAGTTCTAAGAATATCTTGGATAAAGAAAAGAACAAATGCATCCATAATTCAAGGGCTGAATATTGAAGAAGGTTGGCTATTAAAGACGATAAAACAAAGAAAATTTAAATATGTTGGTCTCTTAAAACGCCACGAAAGTTTGGAGAGAACAATAATGGAGGGGTATATGCCTGGGAAGAGAGGAAGAGGAAGGTCAAAGAGAAGGTGGGTGCAGGATGTGGCGGATGATCTCCAGATGGGTGTGTCGGACGCTGTATCTTGCTTATGATCGAGAGGTTTTCCGGAAGGTTGTTTGGGAGCTAGATTCTGCAAAGGACATGCCACTGTGGAAATGTTGTTTCTGATGAGAATGCAAAGAATACCATGGACAGACAGAAAAACCAATAACCAAGGCCAACAAGAAAATGAAAACCGTAAACTGATTAGAGAAATTAGACGTAGGCAATCACATTTTTTTGGTCACGTTATAAGAAGAAATAAATAGGAGAATTTGTTGACAACTGGCAAGATCGAGGGGAAAAGAACAAGGGGAGGGCAGAGAAGTAATTACCTGGATGGCTTGACAAGAACGCTGAGCTGATCACTGTTCTGGTGATCGAGTGAGATGACAAAACACGACCGCCCACGCTTACCGGCATGGCACTTGATGATGATGATAATGAAGGTGTACAAGGAAAAAAGCAGGAAGACAGGCTTGCAGGTGAAGTTACTGTGGAAGGCGGACGAGCCATGGACCTGGCTGACATTCTGAGTGCTCTACAACAGTGGTTCTCAACCTTTTTTGGCCCATACCCCCCTTTATCATATGTTCAGAACGTCATTTCGCCCCCCCCCCCCTTTCGAATTTCCTCCCTATAAATCCCCCCTCCCCCACCCTTGTACAGTATACATAAAAATGGAAGCTAAATTTAATAACACATACTAGAACAAGTCTAGACATCTACATAAAACGTGATTTGCGGGTCTACTTAAGTTTTAAAACGAATTTCATTAGGGCGAAAAGTACATAACCGTAAAATTTAGAGGGAAAAACAATATCAAGTAACTGGTTCTTGTACTAATGCGATCTTGAAATAATCTTAATATCCCCCCCCCCTCCCCCGGAAACCTAAAATTCTCCCCTAGGCGGGGAATTCCCCACCGGTTGAGAACCACTGCTCTACGAAGTAATTCGTTTGCGAGAACCAAGTGATGACTGAATTTACAAACACGGTCAGGCTGCGAGAAAAGCAAGTTAAAAGAGGTATGGCCAAACAAGACCACTACGCCGGAAGCCAAAGAAGATTAATAAACCAACAGAGAACTGGTGTCGTTAGCCGCTACACACAGCGGGATTTACCGAGGAGGGGATCCGAGCACTTATGGAATGCATGGTTCGATGTGCAATGGGGATGATCTGTCGACTAACTAAGCATAGAGTATTATTATGTTCACGTAACAACAAACGCCTGGGACAGAAGTCTTGAGCCAGCTGTATAGCCGCTGACTAGGCGATCGTTCGTGCGTTTGTAACGTCGCTTTACCGCCATCAATTCAGCTATTTCTTCTTCTCTGTGTTCTAAGCTGAAACGATCGTAACTGGTATATTAAGTCAGCTTGTTTGTGCACCACTCTCTGCCGCTCATTAAAGCTTTCAATTTCTCTGTTTCTATATATTCTAAACACGGCTGTTATGTTCATCCATTCATCATTCTGTGTATTAGCCTGTCTTTCACAGCGTGACCTTCGATCTAACAGTCCTCCTGGCTGCCATGTTGTTTGTTTTTATGTAGTTCGTCTGTCATTCCATCCATCCATCGAACTTCACCCATCCATTCACCCTCCTCTCTGTTTATCCACCCGCCCATCCATCCATCCACCCAGCAGCCCACTCATCCATCCACCCACCCATCTACTAACCCATCCATCCACCCACCTATCCATCCATCCATCCATCTATCTGCCTGTACTACTGGCACCCTGCTGTCTTGACAGACGATAGTTTGTTACATTGCTCTTCAAAAATAGCACAAAGCCTGGGCTGAACTGTAGAGACCAAGTGTTGCCCATGCAGCATGATCCCTCTCTCGACCTATCTAGTTTACTCCAGAGAAAAGGCAACACCAGTACGTTTAGAACAAGACAAGATGTAGAAGCTGCCGGATCAACAAACCAATGAACTAACTGTCCGCCTGTCGGAGCTTCGATCCTAGACCAGGTAGTCAGCCAAGGCTTAGGACCTGGTCTGCTCTGCCACGATATTTAGTCTTTAGGTTGCATTTCTCGCACCAGGATAAGGCTTGTACTCTCCCACTTGCGCTCCTCCGCTTGGCACAATGAGAGGTGTCGGGTTTGCTGAGCTCCGCCCAACATTCGGCGCTAACAGAAAGCAGGTAGTACCGTCTACTGTCATACGGTAGCTCAGTCATATCTAAGACCTGACACTGTCCCTGCCTGTGTATTCATCAATTAATCCTACATTGTTCAACCTACTTACCAACCCACTTTACTGTCCAATCATCTGCCTCTGTTATATATTCTTCCACAAGTGCGCCTGATCGTCTGGCTTTCTGCCTACCTGTCTGTCTGTTCATCTATCACTACCTTTGTCTATTTATTCCTCATTAATCTATATCTTTCTACCCATCTCCCTACCCATCCACGTCATCTGTCTACTCATCTACTCTGTTACACACGAAGTATGTTACTTACTCTGTTACTTCCATTAAGTCCTTCTGGTCGTCTGTCTGCCTACCTGTCCGTCTGTTTATCTACCTATATAACTTTGTTTATTCATCAATTAAACTGTATCTTTTATACCCATCTCCCCACCCACACTACGCTATTTGTCTATTCATCGACTCTGCTATACATTCTTCCATCAGTCCCCATGACCGTCTATATGTCTGCCTGAGGAACAAGCCAGCATCTATCACGTCCCCAAATAACCGTCTTGCCTGCGCATAACTGCCACTTATCCAGGCGCCATCAAGTCATGGACGGATGACCTCACCCATCCCCCATCCCCTCCCCCCACCACATCATCACCCCCCCCCCCCCCCGTACAACTGCTAGTTGAGCAGAAGACATTAACGGAAGAGCAATGTAATTCGTGTTACTCCTCCTACTCAAGCTTCTTAATGGACACGAGCTATGTCGTCAGTGGAAATAAGTCCACGCATTACGACTTTTTGTCACGCGATTGGTTGATTAATCTAGAGATAGGATTGTCGGGAGGTCTGGAATCATAAACTGCCGTGGTCGTTTGTATATAGTTGTGATGTGATATCTTAGTAAAGACAGTCTTCAGGGTATATTGCTGATAGCCGTAACGGTATATCAGATTTGTAGAAATGTTCTATTTCAGATAGAACTAATAATATATTCTAGATAGTAGTAATGATGTACTCTAGAAAGTAGTAATGATCAACCCTAGATAGCAGTAATGGTCATTTGTAAATAGTAATAATGGTATATTGCAGATAGTTGATTGATTGATCTAGGAACCGACATCACAGCATTCGGGACATTCCCATAAGCGCTCCGTCCCCATCCTCAGCAACCAGCGAAGAGTTCCAACACTAATAGTTCCAGTAGCAATCTGATTATATGTCCGTCTCGCCTTTCCTCTGAGCGTCGAGCGTCGGCCAGATCCCCTCGTCACTCCTCGCTGCCTCATTCTAACCAGACTATGGTGATCCATTTGCTCCTCCGAGGTGTACACGTGCTCCCACAAGGCCGCAACCACATCTGCAGATAGTTGTAGTGGTCTATTGCAGATAGTAGTCATGGTAATTTGTAGATAGTCAATGCTCTACTGTAGATTGTAGTCATGGTATACTGTAGATAGTAGTAATGATCTATTGTAGATAGTAGTCATGATTTACTGTAGATAGTTGTAATTATATACTGTAGACCAGTGTTTCCCAACGTGGGGCCCACGCCCCACAGGGGGGCAATTCGATTGTTAAGAGGGGCAATTCGAAAATGGAAGAAATCGGCTGGACATAACAAAACGGGCAGACTTGAGACTGAAGTTAACTAAATTGGAACCTGACATAAAATCTTTTTGCAGCAAGCATCAAGCGAAAGGATCTCACTAAATTTAAATAGTTACTAATAATTAAAATAATATAGAAAAATCTTTCATTAAAATTATTTTGTACTTGAATTTCTTTTCTCCATTATATGTTTTGAAAATTTACTTACTGTGTTTGCTCAATAATTTCCTAGTGATTTCTTCCTAAAACCTATCGGTCCTTTGGCTAGTATCGGGTGCATTTGCTGCTTCCCCCCCCCCCCCCCAGAAGTGCGCCTAGTCTGGTCGGGGACCGGGATGATCAAATAAAAACCCATCACATATCTTCACCTTAGATGTGAGCCTGGTGTGAACACTGTGGGCAATAGCTCACAGTGAGACAAAGGGTCCACACGAAAAAATAAGAAGTTTAGAAAGGCTTAGGTGGGGCATAGCACAAAAAAGGTTGGGAAACACTGATGTAGACTGTAGCAATTACTTACTGTGGATAGTAGTTAATAAGGTTTAAGGTTTCGGGGAAGAGGGGGGGGGGGGGGGGGGGGGGGGGGGAAGGGGGGAGGGGGTTTAAGATTATTTCAAGATCGTGTTAATACAAGAACCGATTACTTCATATTGTTTTCCCCTCCATACAGTACCGTTCTGTACTTCGTTTCATAACTTAAATAGACCTGCAAATCACGTTTTATGTAGATGTCTAGACTTGTCTAGACTTGTTCTAGTATGTGTTATTAAATTTATCTTCCATTTTTACGTATACTGTGTAAAAAGGGATTGGGGGGGGGGTGTTCATAGGGAGAAAATACGAAAGGGGGGCGGGGGTGACATTCTGAACATATGGTGAAGGGGTGCGTGGGCCCAAAAACTGTTTAGAACCACTGCCCTAGATAGTAGTACATATCTATTGTAGATAATGATGATATGTTGCAGATATTAGTAATGGCCTATTGCAGATAGTAGTAATGACATATCACAGATAGCACTAGTGGCCTGATGATGAAAGTGCAACATTATTAAATGTCACAGTGACTTTGAAAGAACAATGCTGGAGGACATGCTTGCTGCAAGAAGAGACAGTGGTCAGCCAGCAGGACGATGGACACGGGACATTGCAGACACATTGGGGCACGTAGGTGCATGAGGCAGGAGATCGAGACACTTTTCGCCGGGCCGTAGCTTAATTGATTGATTGATTGATTGATTGATTGATTGATTGATTGATTTAGAAACCGACATCACAGCATTTGGGGTATTCCCATAAGCGCCCCGTCCCCATCCTCAGAAGCCAGCGAAGAGTTTAAACCCCAATAGTACCAGTAACAATCTGATTATATGTGCGTCTCGCCTTTCCTCTAAGAGTCGAGCATCGGCCAGATCCCCTTCATTGCACCAGGTTTTTATCCCATATGGCTCAGTCTCTTTCCGCAGCAAACTGCTGAAAGCGTCGCACAAAGCACGAACTCCGTGGCTCCGGCGACGACCTCCAGGAGTCTCATAAAAAAATAAATCACTCGTGAACCGAAGGACGCGGCCCGGAATCGAACCCACAACTTTCGGAGCCCGAGTCAGACGGCTTGACCACTTGGCCATGAAGACTCCAAACCGTGATGAGAGCGACGTTCTGTAGAAGGACTGCTACATAATGGTGATGAGTAACGGCTTATCGCAGATAGCCAGCCAGCCAGCAGGCAGGAGCGATGAGAGCGACCTAACTATTACTAGCTGTGTACAAATTGCCAGCAGTCTAATTCCGCCCCCTCACCGAGGCAAAAATATTGTCAATTAACTGATAATGAATCGATTCCGAAACATTACAGGAACTGATTGCCATATGGTTTATTATTGTTAAGAGAAACGAATTAAAGAACAAGGCTAGCACAGATTTGCATAGACATGACGGGTCTGACACACTTGGCAACACAAATGTACCTACCTTTGGTCTCACACAGTAAAGGAGTTAGCGGCAGCATTGGTACAATGGTTAAAACTTTACGCTGACAATAGCATGAGCGCGGGAGGATGAGGGTTCGATGCCAGCTCTCGACGATAGCAACAGTAGGGAAAGACTGATCACCTATTCCCCCATGCACTCAGGCCTGCAACATGTGATGGTCCTACCACAGTGCATACCCACGGCAGGTTTTTCCTACGGGACTTTATTAACATTCTTATTAAAGAAGTAACTCTAAAGGATGTACGGATTTCATCTTCTTTGATGCAGGATTACTCCTTGTTTCCTTCTTCCGCGTTTTGTTCCTCATTACGATCATAGACCCATAACCAACTCATGGCAAACCGTTCCATCTTTTGCTATCTCCCAGCGCTTCATCCTCGTCATGCCTATATTATTAATTTCTGTTTACAATTCTCTTCTTCTGTATTTTTAGATCTCTTCCAATTCGTTACTTCTTCTTCTTAGAGGGAGCGTCGGTCTGGCTAACGACGGGTGGATCGACCATGTTCTCTGCTGTGATGTAGACAAAACTGTGCACACAACGAAACTGCAAGAGCGTCACGGCAATTCCCTCACTCTAACGGCAGACAATCAGTGCCTAAGTCTTGGGCTCACCGCTTCGACAGAGCACTAACATTCTCAGAATGGGCGAACACCTAGAGATGTCAGCTTGATTATACCGGGTGTTTAGAAAGTCTCACTACACTTCGTATGTAGAACAAATATGAAAAATGAAGAACATGACGTCGTAACATATGTGCTTAAAAGGTCATTAAATTAGTTACAATAGTCACTACTATTGTCTAACCTTGTTTTAGGGAAGCTGGAAAGTACCAATGAAGTATTAATTATAACAGGTGTTGTAAATGTCCACTACGGGCTTCAAGACAAGACTCTACACGTCTCTTCATATTGTCAAATACCTTCTGCATCGTTTCTGTTGTTATTTCTTGAAAGGTAATTCTGATAGAGAACGATCAGGCCAATTTCCACGTGATACAATGCGATTTGCGAAAATTTCTTTCGTCAATAACACCATTCTGTTTGGACTGCAAAGAATTACTCCAGCAGACGACAGCCATTCGCTGCATATTGCTGCTTCACGATGGTTTTGATGATGTTATGTACTTCCTTTTTCAAATGTGCTCTACTTACAAAGTGTAGTGAGACTTTACAAACATCCGATATTTAAAGAAAGCAGAATTTCGTTTGCCCTGTTGGTTTTTTGGAAAAGAATTTTCTAAGCTGTACTATTATTAGGTTTTGTCATTTATATCCCGTTCAGCGGCAGCGTCTTTCCCTCACCTCCTTATTGACTAGAATTGACTAACATTAGTGATTCTGTCATACTATTTTAGTGCCACTCTCAAATTCCTAGTTATAGTGTTTCATTCACAGTTACTGTTTAAGGTATGTCCATCTCCACCTTCCTCTCGCTCCCTTACCCACCCCCCCTTCCCCGGTCCCCTTTCCGGGGCAAAATATGCTATACACGTTATAGAGAGAATATTACAAAGCCTTACCCGAAAAGGGCGGAATAAATAGTGTGGAGAATGTTATAAGACAGAAATACAGAGGTTCTTGTGTGCTTGGGTTGGGGTGCATAATTGTCAACACCTTCCTTCACCCCAGTGTGGGAACATTCTGGGCAAACACTAGTCTGGCTTTAACTTGGTCTCTTCTCTCAAAGCTGCGTGAGCTGGCGCATACATTTATATCCATTAGCGCTTATACAAGGGGCTTCTCATAAGTCTTTAAGCCTGACCATGAAGGAGTAGGCGGAGAAAATTGAAATTCAGCACATGTATAGCTCATTCAATTTGTAATTGACATATGAATTATAAATTTCCCTCCTCAACTGGTTTTTCCGATATGGTGCATGGCACAACACACCCTATTGACCAGATCTGCACATCCAACGGTTTGTCAGAACAATGGAGAAATCAGACGCCAGGACTGTGATAACATTCTTGATGTTACAGGGGAAAACACCTACAGAATTACACAGGGAGATGGAGCCAGTGTTTGAGGAAGTCTATCCTTCGTATGCTTCTGTAGGAAAATGGTGTTTGCAGTTTAAGGGTGGTCGTTCCCAAGTTGCTGACCTGCCAAGATCAGAACGACCGTCCTCAGAGTGCAATGATGCAAATGCTGCAAAAGTAAAGAAAATCATAGACCAGAATAGGAAAATGACAATTGCAGAGATATCGGGTTCAGCAAATCTGAGTAAGGGTACAGTTTTAAGAATTTTACACAACAGACTGAACATGAGAAAAGTGTGTGCCCGCTGGGTCCCGCGCCTGCTGACATGTGAACAGAAACAAACAGGGGTTGATTGCTGTGGCCAGTTGCTCAACATGTGGCGGTCGAAAAACATGTTGACGACCATGGTGACGGTAGATGAGACTTGGATTCATCATTATTACCCAGAATCCAAAATTGCCAGCATGGAGTGGAAAACCCGGGCTCGCCAACACATGTCAAGCCAAGAGACACAAATACTGCAAGAAAAGTGATGCTGACTGTTTTTTGGGACGTCAAAGGTGTCTTAATGAAAGATTACATGCTTCATGGCAACACGATTAATGGGTAGTACTATGCAGATCTCCTTATCAAGCTAAGAAAGGCTGTGACCAGAAAACAAGGGATAGCACGGACGCAAATTCTGCATTTGCTTCAAGACAACGCGCCCTCCCATAAAGCACGGCTTATGCTGCAAACTGCCAACGATTTGAATATTGAAATTTTTCCACACCCACCATATTCTCCAGGTTTGGATCCATCAGACTTTTTTTTCTTTTCCAACATCTTAAAAGACAGCTGAAAGGAAATCATTTTGACAGTGACGAAGATGTCATACTAGCTTGTGATAACTGGTTTAGTTCGAAAAATAGGTTGTTTTATTCTGAAGGTCTTTTCAAAGTCATGAAGTGATGGCAGAAATGCATAAATTCAGGTGGTGGCTACATTAAGAAGGAATAAGCACTGTGCCAAATTTCAGTTTTCTCCGCCTACTCCTTCATGGTCAGGCTAAAGACATTGTGAGAAGCCCCTTGTATATTTAGCCCAGCGCACGAGAAAGTAATATCAGTTGGGGAACCAATTGAGGCCACTGAAACAGTACATAAATAAACACACATATTATTTGGCGCTCATAGAAGGAGAAGAAGGAAGTAGAGATTAGAGGACGCACTAAGACAACATAAAATTTGAAAGCTATAGTTACCGACCGGGATTCGAACCTGTCACCTCCAAATGACGACAGCACCTCGCTGCAGGAACAAGTGTACTTCGACGCATGACCAACTAGACACGCCACAAAAAAAAGTGTCTTCATTGGTCATGTCTATCATACAGATGAACCTACAACTATGGAATACGGACAGAATTCGTATCAAACCATTGAGATAGCACTACAGGTCTCATAATTGTATAATAAACCAGCATAGGTCAAATAACAAACACGCAAACACATCGGGCCGTAATGCTGTGTCTAGTATGCTCACAAACAATTAAAGAAGAGAAATGATTCGGTCGGTTCAATTTAGTACACGTATTACACAGGACATCAATTGGGGTACCCTTTGAGGCCACCGAGACAGTTACATAAATAAACTACACACATAGTATTGTTTGGCACTCATAGAGAAGAAGAAGAAGAAGAAGAAGAAGAAGAAGAAGAAGAAGAAGAAGAAGAAGAAGAAGAAGAAGAAGAAGAAAAGAAGAAGAAAAAGGGAAAAGAAGGAAAAAAGAAAG
>JACEFZ010008811.1:0-55891 GCA_014155875.1 Cepaea nemoralis
ATAATATCGCAGCAAGGATGGTTAACGCTGCGCATTTAACCTTTCCTGTAAGGAATGGTGTAGTTATATATGCCCATGCAAGTGGATATTTCTCTATGTTTCCTGAGAATGTCTGCATGTGACATTTACCACTATATTGTGATGGTAAAATGTAATCTCTCTCTTTACACCAATGAGAGTACTCCCGCTATCACGTAAAACTGTGGCAGCTCTATCATTACATTACCCCTTGTGTATGTTTAGTTTACCTTTGGAGTTTAGCTACTAATTGGCCTCCTCCTGGTAAAACAGGGTATAAATGGCCGCATGTTAACACGCCATCCTCATGAAATTGATCACAAATGGTACATTTTTCCTGATGGACCACCTTCAATGGAGTGTGCTGAGTTTACTGGGTGATCTTGTACACTTTCATCTTCTGACGCAGAGCTGTCAAAACATGGCTGCGTTAGCCTTTTTGGTCATTGACTTGCCTTTAACAATCTTTTTCGCCAGTGACCATAAGCTTTACAAAGATAACATTTGGTAACTTTTCTGTATTTCTCTTCCTTTCTTTATCTTGCTTAGAAATGTAATTCTGCAAGTAGCCTAGTGTAACTCAGGTGTTGGATCGCACACATCATTCTCATTGTGTTTAATTTTTACTCGCAATATTTGCACTGATACAATTTTCTCTGCAGCTTGTGTATAAGGTCTTTGTTTGGTATTTGACCCTGCCTGATATTGCCATATGTAGCTGCTGCTACAAAGTCTGTGCTGGGTCAGACTACTAGAGAAACAATGCTTATTGGCTGCAAAATAACCAGAGCACGACTTTCAATCTGTTGCACTTTTCACACTGGACATTCCAAAAAAAAATTTAGAAAAGGGGGGTGGGGAGATGCGATAATCTTATCTCTCAACATAAGATCAACTATTTGTCATAATTCCATTTACTTTGGCTGCTGACAGCCATTTAGAAAAAATATTTGAATTTCTGAGATGTAATCAGAGAACGTGTGGGTTGGCTTAGGAGACAACTTCCTAAACTGTTTCTCTATAACCTGAATTCATCCAGTAGAAAATGTGACATATTTAATAGATTTAATGTACAGATAAATCTTCTTTCTTCTCTTTTGAGTCGATTTGGGATCGACTCTATGACTTTAGAGGTTCCCCAGAAAGACTTCTTACATATACTATCCCCCATTCAGGTTTTGGAATTTTGTAATGATCCATAACAATTCACAAATTTTTGGTGAATGCTGCTATGCATCACCTGTGTTGTAACTTCTGATCAGACCTTGGTACTTCTTATGAGGTTGATCTTTGTCTGTTTTCTCTATTCACTTTATCTTTAGAACTTCAGCTTTTAGCTGTTCATTTTTCAGTTGTGTTTTCCTTGCTCTTCTTTCTTACTTTGGGCTAAGATCTCGCTTGCCTCACTGCAGCTTCTGATTGTTTTAGAGCAGCCTTCTTTCTGTCTGCCTCTTTACATTTCAGAGCAGCTTCTTATTGTGCTTGTTGAAGCTTTAGAGCAGCTTCTGATTGTGCCTGTTTGAAGCTTTAAAGCAGCTTCCTGATTGTGCTTTTGACGCCCTTTCGGCCGCTCTCTCATTCCGCTCAATATCTGCTCTTGTTTCACAAGATATTCTGCATATTTATTTTCACTCCATGTCTCAATCCTCACCAGACATTTCAATTTTAAACCCATTTCAATGAAATCGTTTAAAGAAGACATGATGAACAATAGGTATGATGGAATAAATATAAACAAAATTACTTATATGATGTTTAGTATGTTAATGTCTAAAGCCAGACTAACGAAAGTATAAAAAGAGATGAAAAATTTATACTCAAGTAATCCTTGGGTAATGTGCTGTTCAGTGGGTGCTCGAAATCACACTGGAACGTCTTTTCGGGTTGACGCACAAAAGTTTTTGAAAGTTCACCAGAACTCAGGTAAAGTTGACACAACAACCCTGTACTTTTAAACTAAACGAAAATTAGAACGTTTGTAAATGTATGGTGTGTGTAATGTCACTGAAGTCTGTAAAGGTTTGTATGCTGTCAAGTATTATTGTTAGTCGTTACCACAATCAACAACTTTACACGCTCACACTAACCCTACTCAATGACATTCAAGGGCACGGCCGCCATTTTGGATTTTAGGTACAAAATTTGTTGAATTTAGTGGATAAGTCTGAAGACGCCTCGGTTGGCTTCAAATAATATCTTCACACTTATAATTTAATTAAATCAACTCTATTTAATCGTTACTTTACCTTAATCTATGACTTGCGCACTTCTATCGGCATTTTCACATCGCTTCAAACTCGGAGCAAAAAATTTACAAGTTCCATTTGGTTCAAAATCCGGACGAAAGCCACCACGTTCGCACTTGTCAGAGTCTTGCGTAGAGCAAGATAAGTAGCTCGTTTTTCTGGCAAGTGTGAAGCACTATCAAACTATCAAATCACACGAAGTGAATATCCGAAAGTATTATTCACAAGCTTTATTTACGCGCTGCATTTATTATCGCACAAACATCGCGCAATGACAATCCATAGCAATCATTACGGCATGAACAATATCACTACAATACATAATAATACATGCAAGCAATAAACATCTCACTTACAAGTCAAACTATTCAAGCGTTCGAACCAGTCTCCCACTGTCGTACAGGCTAGCTCTCAATGCAGATTCAAACACTCCTCGCATACCCATGCGACCTGTCCATTCAAACACCTAAACCCGTCTGCCAGTTCTGGCGTTCTACACGCTACACACCAGTCGGCGCTCACGTCAGCTAGTGTGACCCCTGCAAGGTTCACGGGGTATACTGCTGACCAGCGGTCGTTTAAGCTTCGCTCAATTGCTGTGCTTGGCTGCTTATCCGGGCGTCGTCGAAGACGCCGCGTTCTCTCTGCAGTGTTTAACATCACTCAGGGTTGCGTGTTGTTATGTTGTCTGGCGTCGGTACAGACAACGCGTCGCAACCTCGGATGTGAGACCTTGACAGGGGAGCTTGAGTTTCTTAATGACCCTGAGAGCTATGCCGGCGGTAGCGTAGCTACCAGCAGGGCCTTCAAAGCCGGACAGGTCAAAGGGTAGAGAACAGACAAAGAGAAACACCCTGGTCCTCCAGGTTGGGGGTTGAAGCGTGGGGTTAACACCCCCACCTTTGTAAAAACCTTTCTTTGTTATGAAACAGATACATGAGCCTCGATATCGGACTGACTTATCTGGACAACGACCTTGGAACGTTAAAGGACTTTTGAGATTTGGAACATGGAATGTACGGACACTATATCGAGCTGGAGCGGCCGAAGAACTAACCCGGGAGCTGGGTGAATATCAAATGGATATAACAGCAATTCAAGAAAGAATGTGGCCAGGAGAGGGTACTTTAGAGCAAAATGGAATGATTATAATATATTGAGGAAACACCCAAAATAAACATGAATTAGGAACAGGATTTGCCATCAAAAAAGAGTTATGGGGGAACGTTTTAAACTTTAAAGCTTTTAATGACAGGATTAGAAAATTACGAATAAAAGGTAAATGGAAAAATATAACAATGATTAATGTACACGCACCTACTGAAGAGAAAGAAGATGATATTAAAGAAGACTTTTATAATGATCTGGAAGATGTCATAGAAGAAACCCCCCAAACAGGACATCCTGATTGTGCTGGGAGACTTCAATGCAAAAATAGGTAGAGAGCAAACTAATAAAAATGTGGCTGGTATGGAAAGCCTACATACAACTTCAAATGATAATGGATGGAGAGTCATCAACCTGGCAGAAGCCAAAGGACTGCAGATTAGCTGTACCAGACTACAAAGAAAGGATATACACAAACAAACTTGGAAATAATGTGACAAGAGAACCTATAATCAAATAGATCACATTTTAATTAACAACAGAGATGCATCAAACATACAGCAAGTCAGAAGTTATAGAGGAGCTGAGTGCCACAGTGACCACTTCCTCGTTGGAGCAAAATTTAAAATAAAACTTAAGAGAGCTTTCTATACTAAATTACAAAGATTACACCCAACATATAACAGAAAAAAACTACAAGACATTACAGTCAAAGAGAAATTTACAGATGAAATAAAATGTAAACTTGAAACTCTGCAAAACCCTTTGGAGGAAAGCGTTGACCAAACTTGGTTGAACATCAAGAATACAATTCAATATACCGCAGAAGAATGTCTCGGTGTGTTAACCACGCATAGAAAGAACAGATGGTTCAATAAAAATTGTGAAGAAGCAGTCATTAGGAAGAAGAATGCCAGACATGTATGGTTAAATGACATCAATAACATCCAAAAGGAAGAGCATTATAGAAATGAATGTAAAGAGGCTACAAAAATAGTCAGACAGCAGAAGCGAGAATATATGAGTAATATAATCAAAGATATGGAAACTAATCACCAGAAAAATGATTCCAGAAATTTTTTTAAAGAACTGAAGTCAATGAACCGAGGGCACCAACAAAACACATATGGTTTAAAAGACAAAAATGGGAATATGATAAATACCAATGAGGAAATGTGCAACACATGGAAAGAATATTTTATTGAATTACTAAATTGTGAAGCTCCAAGTAACATTTTCCCACAGGAAGAGGTTCTAACATGCGAACCACAAATTGAAGAACCTACATTTGAAGAAATCCTATATGTAATCACACGACTTAAAAAACAGTACGGCAACTGGGACTGATGGAATTGCTGCTGAATTTATAAAGGCAGGTGGCCATGCATTACATCTAAAGCTATACGAACTAATAATAAAAATCTGGAGGACGGAAGAATTACCCCATGACTGGAAAGAGTCATTATTGATACCTATCTTTAAGAAAGGAGACAAGTTCCAACGTGAAAATTATAGAGGAATATCACTACTGTCCACAAGCTATAAGATACTATCCGCAGTATTACTAAATAGACTAAAACCATATTCAGAAGACATATTAGGTGACTACCAGGCGGGTTTTAGACAAACAGATCAACAATAGATCAGATATTTATCTTACGACAAATAGCAGAGAAACCTTGGGAATATAAAAGAGATCTCCATAACATTTTTGTGGATTTTAAAAAGGCTTATGATAGTGTCCATAGGAATAGTCTACGGAATGCTATGCAGGAATTTGGAATACCAAGGAAGTTAATCAACATGACCAGACTATGCATGGAAGATACTTATAATATAGTAACATATAAAGGCAGGAAATCAGACCCCTTCCAGATAACATCTGGCTTGAAACAGGGTGATGCGCTATCGCCGCTACTCTTCAATCTGGCTCTAGAGAAAGTTGTAAGGAAGGTAAAGGAGGAATGTGATATTGGAGGAACATCCAAGTTGCTTGGTTATGCATATGATATAGATATTATAAGGCAAAGTGAACAAAAGACATTGGAAATATTGACTGACTTAAAGGAAAAAGCCCAACAGATGGGGCTGGTTATCAACCAAGATAAGACAGAATGTATGGTAATTTCAAGAGATGGAATCGCTAAAAACTCTGGCCACATACAAATAGATAATATGACCATTAAAAGAACGGAAACATACAAATACCTAGGTACAATCTTCAACTGCTCCAACATCATATGGGAAGAAATACAAACTAGAATCAACTCTGGAAATAAGATATACTATGCACTACAACATCTACTAATAATAATAATAATAATAATAATAATAAGTCTTTATTTTCAAAGGGTTAAGAATTGGGCACGCAGGCACGTCTGACATTCTGCCCTTCTTCTCTATTTCCTCTCATACATTCTTTCATTCAACATCACTTATGAAGCAACTTTTGACAACAAAAGAACATTAAAACGCATGAAAGGCGCTATCTCGTAACACCAAAATCACAATATACAAAACACTGATCAGACCATTTGTGCTGTATGGCTCTGAAACCTGGAGTACAACGAAAGAAGACGAAGCCTTGTTACAAACCTTTGAGAACAAAATTTTAAGACGCATCTTTGGACCCATTAGGGATACACAAAGTGGAGAGTGGAAAAGAAGAAGTAACAAAGACATTTATGATCTGTTTAAGTCCCCGCTAATCACTGGTATCATGAAGGCTAATAGACTACAATGGTTGGGGCATATAGAAAGAATGGAAGATAATAGGGAAACAAAACTCACTTACACTCAGGAAATAAATGACCGTAGACCCCGAGGTAGACCAAGAAGGCGGTGGAGAGATAATACATGTACAGACCTACAAGCAGTTGGAATCAACGACTGGCAAGGGAAGATCCACCAGAGAGACGAATGGAGACGGATTGTATCTGCAGCAAAGAACCTCAATGGCTCGGAACCCTGAAGAAGAAGAAGATATATATATATATATATATATATATATATATATATATATATATATATATATATATATATATATATATATATATATATATATATATATATATATATATATAAAACAGAGTGTATGTTTGTTTGTGGGTTTGTGGGTCTTGGATGCGTTCGATAACGGTACATCCGATTGAGATGAAATTTTCTACACGTCTTCCTTTCATTCCTGTGCAACCGACTATAATAATTTCTTAATGTAAAATCTTCTACTTATTTAATAACATTTACTTTTCCATTTTCATTATATAATGTCTATATAGCAGGGGGACTTCACTCTAGAAAAGTTATTTCAAGGGGCATAACTTTTAATAACATTTCTATATACTTTATAGTCATATTGTTGGACTTACCTGCACTATTGTTAAACTCTTTGTCTATAGTTATTTTTAGGCATATGAGTTATATTAAATAATGATATAATCTTTAAGGTATTTTTAAAGTTTGCATAAAAATAATGCATTATGCATAACATTTTAACCCATCTTTTTCTGCTTACAAAACTTATCAACTGTCATGTCGGTTCAGTTTTCATTAAAAATAATGAATGGTGTGTGGAAGGACATTCTTTTAAGTTACTGTGCGCCAGGAGCTGGGCGAAACCACGCCGGGTCAGATAGATAGACAGATAGTCTGGAACGGAAGCTTATTTGACTACTTATATGAATGAATTAAATGACATGCTCCCCACCAGGGACTGGGTGAAGCCGGGCCGGGTCAGACAGACAGACAGATAAACAGACAGTCGGGAACGGGAGAGCTTATATGACTACGTATATGAATTAAATGAGATGCTCCCCACCAGGGACTGGGTGAAGCCGGGCCGGGACAGACAGACAAACAGATAGTCGGGAACGGGAGAGCTTATATGACTACGTATATGAATAAAATGAGATGCTCCCCACCAGGGACTGGGTGAAGCCGGGTCAGACAGACAGACAGACAGATAATCGGGAACGGGAGAGCTTATATGACTACTTATATTAATTAAATGAGATGCTCCCCACCAGGGACTGGGTGAAGCCGGGCCGGGTCAGCCAGACAGACAGACAGACAGACAAACAAGCAGACAGACAGACTGATAGATAGATAGATCCCCGCCAGGGCCTGGGCGAAGCCGGGCCGGGTCAGCTAGTATATATATATATATATATATATATATATATATATATATATATATATATATATATATATACGAACTAATATTCATACTTACTAATACACATACTTACTTACGTACGTATACACTAAGTTACTTACAAACTACGTTATGCCTAACTTTATGTATAGCAAGTAATAGTTGTTTGTTACATATTTCTTGTCATAAATGTGGTGAACAGCCGAATGACCTAGGAGAAGAATTACAGACACAGTTTGCCGAGATGGAGGAGAGAATCAACGAGCAGTTGAGGGTCATACAAGAACATCTTACTGAACAACATTCTAAGATGGAGATAGTAGTAAAAGATATGCAGGGCCAAAGACAAGATACTGCTGACAAACAGAATGAACAGGTAGGGGTAATTATGTAGGCCCTTTTATAGCCTTTTGTTTGGTGTTTGGTAAGGATCACGTTTGTTACTCGCGTATATCAGCATGTGGGTTTTAGTCTCCTCATATACATAACACAAAAGGAGATTCTCAGTACAGCGCACTAATCCCGTGGCACCGATTACTATCTAGGTGTGTTTGCAGACTACAGAAAACATTTCAACATATACTGAAGAAGCGTAACTAATCATTGTGACCAAAACCAAAACATGAAATTGTCATGGGGGATTCAAATGATAACCGGACATATTTTTGGGGGTGAATATATTCTGAAACAGTAAAGAACCAATGTATACTTTTTCGATGTAGTCACCAGTGCGTTCAATGTAAGTCCTCCAGCGCCGATAAAGTGCTTGGATTCTTGTAGACAAAATTATTCTTGGTCGCATGTGTAACCACTCATGCACTGCGTGCTGTACCTTTTCATCTGACCAAAACGCTTTGAAACTTTCTACTCCACTCATGCACTTGCTGGACTGACAGGCATGCATCGCCTTACTAGATATTTATTCGCCGATGAATTTCTGTAGGTGTTACGCCTTCTCTGATTAAACAAAATAACACGAATAACAGAACGCTGCTCCTCTTTTGTGCATGTCAAAAGTGAGGCGGCCATCTTTAAACTATACTGATGGCGTCACCGTTTTCGGTTCGTCTGCCCCGTGATGTCTTGTGCTTAACTTTATTGAGACCCTTAACAACAATATTGACCGGTTGGTTATTGTAATTTATATCACAATTTTAAGGTTTTCATTTTCAGACCAATCATACTTCAATGACACCATGAAATATTTAAAGAGACTATCGAGTCTTTCATGCGTGTATAGCAGACGCCACGGCGTTTCATGGTTGTATGTAGCGAAAAGCACATTGAAATGTCTGCAAAATGTTCAGTTTTATTAAATAGAATTGATAGACTGCTAATAGGGACATCAAATCCCAAACGACAATCAGTTCAGTGCACTAGTAGGAATAGCACGTGTATGGATTACGCTTGAGTTCACAGCGAGCGAACGAAAACGAAACATGCATAGAGTAGTATGAAAGATGAAGGCACCTTCTAGCTATTGCCTAACGAGATAAAACGAAATGTGACAGACATTTTGTTGTGCAAAAACGTGTTTTATTTATTCAAATTCACAAACATAAAACATATCTTTATTGACTGTTTTTGAAATCGGTTTTGTCACCTTCTTTGGCGAGCAGGCGATGGGCGTAAAAGAACAATTGTATACGCAATTTGTTGAAATGGAGGGAAACATCAACGAACAGTTAAACGACGTGAAAATTCAGCTCAAAGAGCTATTTGCCGAGATGGAAATGATAGTCAGCGACTCGTGGGATCAAAGACAAGAAATTGTTGACATACAGAATCAACAGGTATGGTTTAATTCTGCTCGATTTTATAGTGTTGTTTTGTATTGTTGTTCAGAATCACTTCTATAGCAGGGACGCAGAGGTGTTTCCAAGGCACCAGGGCCGGGTTATATACTGGCCAAGACCTATTGACGCGTCCTCGCCGAGCGTCCTGGGCAACAGGTCCCTTCGGGGTCCTGGCTGAAGTCAATAGGATCGCCGATTCCTCCGAAGTCGGAGAGTGTCTGCCTGTATGGCGAGGAACCACCAGTCTGCACACCAATAAGCCAGACATGGGACAACGGATACTCACGCAAACCTCAGGTCCTGTATGACATCACACTGATGTTGGACAACAGGATGCCTTCATCCGACATACAGGACTTTGCGTTGGAGCTCAAGCCAACGAACACAAGCAAGCAAGCAGCAAGCAACTTCTATAGCACACCGATATTTCCAATAGTGGTCAGTTTCCTTCCATCAATCACACAAGGAGGTTGTCAGTACATCACACGAACACCCTAGAATCCACATGCCCTAATACCATAATCGTTCAGAGAGCAAATGCAAACTACGGAACGTAAACATGCCAATAAATCACAAACAGTCACACAATTATGGGGTTGACGTTCAGTAGTTCGCAATTGCTGTCTGAATGACAGATACTCATACCATTACATGACAACTAGCGCAAGGCGGTCTGCTAAACAGATCTTTTACATTAAAACAAGTCTATATGCCCCGACAAAATACATTCATAAGATCTTCCAGGCGCGCCTGCCTATCCGTCCTTTTGACCCATCCATCCATCCATCCATCCATCCATCCATCCATCATGTGTCATGCCGATAAGCGTGGGCGGTCATGTTTTGCCATCTCACTCGATCACCAGAGTAATTTGTGTCTCGACCATGCCACGTGGCGAAGTCATCCAGGTATTTACTTCTCGGTCTTCCCCTTGGTCTCTTCCCTTCGATCTTGCCAGTTGTCACCAAGTTCTCCAAGTCATTTCTTCTCATAACATGCCCACACAATTTTGACTGTCTACGTCTAATGACTAATCAGTTTACGATATTCATTTGTTTCTTGAAGGACTTGTTCATTGGTTTTTCTGTCTGTCCATGGTATTCTTTGATATTTCTCAGAAACCACATTTCTACAGCCATCAGATGTTTTTCAGCTTGTCTGCTCATTGATCACACTTCACATCCATATAAAAGTACAGGTTTTATGTAGCACTTCAACACACTTTTTCTCGATTCAATTGATATCTTTTTATTATTATGTGTTTTTTTTATATCTTGCAAAAGGTTACCTTCGCAATGGCGATTCTTGTTCTAATCTCTTCAAGGCATCTCTCATCGGATGTTATGTATGTTCCGAGATAACAGTATCGATTTACTTGTTTAAGAATATGCCAATTTACTCGTATATCACACTGTGATATTCCCTTCTTCCCAGTGACGACCATAATCTTTGTATTCTTACAATTTAATTCTAACCCTAATTGTTCACTGTGTGCAACAACCCCATCTACTAAATTTTTCAGGTCCTGTTCATTGTCTGCAATCAAGAATGTATCATCTTTATTGATGTATCGACCCCCAATGTTAATTCCTTCCATATCTTCTATATTTCTGAAAATATTTTCACTATAGAGGGAATACAAGATCTTTTGACCAGGAACCATCATACTGAATTGTATTGTTTTTTTCTGATTGTTTGGCCCTGTACACGCTATTAGAGTAGAATCCCTCAACTCGTCTACGCCAAGCAGTCCTGTCTGTGGCTGACTCCTGCAGCTCGCATCGTGTCATCTCCTTTGTATAGCATTAGGGCCACTCCTTCCCCGAAGAGTGGATGGATTATCCTTTATGTGGCCTGAAAACAGCACTGTTTCACCTGTGTAGAAAACCTTTATTTAGCCTGTCTTATTTTGCATAATCCCAAAACGATATTTTCATGATTATTCATGACCTTCGGTCTTTCTGCATATATGACACAAATTGTTTATCCCACTGTCTCTCTGATAACATCATTTCTGACTCCGTTTCGAATGGTTAAACCTCCCCCGATGTGTCTCCACCTTGCCGCGGTGGGGGAGCTTGTGTGTCCCTCTGACCCCATGTGCTTGCCGATGGATGAAAACTACATATCGGACGGCATATGGGATAGGGGCCAGACTAAGAGAGACACAACCTGCTGCTCTGTGGGTTAGACTGAGGTGAGGATAACAGTCAGAAGTCTAAATCAGGCGCACGAAGGCAGAAGTTCTTGGTCCGGACAAAACACTTAAGGCTCCCTGTCGAGGGCTGTGGCTGAACGCCTCTAAGCCACAAACCCTCGGATCTGAGAGCCGGGCCAATACCCTCCTACCGAAAAATAGAGGCGTGATACTGAGCAAGCTACATGCTCTGGTCTGATACAAGTTCGAAGGCTCTCAGCTGGGGGATATGAGAGATCCCCGGATGAGAGGGCAAGGCCGTTTCTCGTTCACTGCTGCACGAAGGTAAGGTGCTGAGCCGGCAGCACATGTAGCCTACCTTGTGAGCGAGTACAAAAAGTCAGAAAAGTGCCCCAGTCGAAGGAAATGGTTACGAAAACTGTCTGTATCTAACTCATAGAGAGTGTAGACAAAAGTGGAAGAACGTCTCAATGACGCGAAATGGAACGCACGGCGAGCGAACCTATTGCGTTGTCCGAAGTCAAAAATAAAAGCTTACCGAGTGGATGTCGCTCGCAGTCTGACCGCTCCTGGTGTGTGCTTGAGCGATCAGTGGCAAGCGAGACTCCCAACACATGGAAGTGAGGAACTAAAGCAGCCATGAGCAGGACGTGGCAACTCCTCGGGTGTGCCCAGTCTCAGAGCAATATGTGCCGGCTCTGCAATTATGGAAGCCTCCTTGGATAGCGAGGGAATGCCCATGATCTGCCCCTGCCTTCCCTTGAGGGCCGACCGCGATGTCGTTGATCGTTCTATCTTGACCAGCTGAGATGTTGGCGACATCACAACAGTCTAACGTGCCTCGAAACCAGAGGAAGGCTAACCTCATTAAAAAATGCCCGCCGGAAGTCGGAAGTGTCTTCCTACGGGTGGCAAACTAAAAATTGACACTACGCAATTACGTCCGAGTGAAATGTCTCGTCCGAATGTCTCTCGTGCTAGGAACAGCTCAGACTACCTAGTTTCCGAATGCCGCTCTTGTTCGGATCAGCTCTGTCTAGGTAGTTTTCCGAATGTCTGTCGTGCCTGGAACAGCTCTGAGGGGCGCAACGACAAGCACATGTCCGAAAACTCGCTGAGTGGATATCGTCTGCAAACTTGTCTGGTTTGTGCAGGAATGGCCCGGGGCAAACGAAATGACCAATATATTGAAGTGAGGATTTAAAGCAGCCATGAGCAGGACGTGACGATTTCCCTCGGTGAGCCCAGAATCAGGGCGCTATGTGTCGGCCCTGCAACTATGGAAGCAACATTGGATGGCGGAAAATGCTATGGACTGTCCCTGCCTTCCTTTGAGGGATGACCATTGTCTTCGACCGTTCAACCTTGGCCAGCTGGGCTGTAGATGGCACCACAAAAGTGAGAGTCTCCCAGGAATGCTACCTGGTCAAAAATGCACGCTGTAGCCGGATGTGTTGGCCTACGGGTTTCGGCCCAAGGGCGCATAACTGACACACCGCAATCACATCTGAAAAAACACTCCGGATGAACGAAAAGAAGAAGAAGAAGAATGGTTAAACTAGCAGCCAAACAATTTGACCTTCAGCCTTTCAATATATGTGCCACTAGTTGTTGATCCCACTGTCTGCCTGATAACATCATGTCTTACTCCGCCTCGAATGGTTATGCTGGCGGCCAAACCATTTGATCTTCAATTTTCAATATTTTGCACAAGTTGTTGATCGCACTGTCTGTCTTATAACATAAATTTAACAGTGTTGGCTGTGATCTTCAGGAATACATATGTGATTCTTGTTTGTTTTCTAACATTCGAATGTTCAAAAAAGGAAGGGGTGTTGATGCACGATAAGGCAGTTGTGGTCAGCAACCTTTGGGATCATGTGTATAGTGTGTTGAATAGTTACACCAGCATTGCCTGGAGAAAATGGTGGAGCAGGGAGTCACCAGAGGAGAAAAGTCCAGACGGGCATAATCAGATTACAACTGGTGCCTTTAGTATTTGTACTCTTCACTGGTTGTTGAAGATGAGGATGTAGCACATAAGGGAAAATCCGCAGTGTTATGATATCGGTTCTTGACTCAACTCAACTCGGTTCATCTGAACGCAGCTCAACTCAACTCACCTTAACTCAAATTAGCTCAACTCATCTCAGCTCAACTCAAATGCCTTACGTAATGATTCAGTCGATATACGACTAATGATATTGCTATGTTTCCGCTTTTTCAAATTGTTCTCGCCACATGTTTGACGAGCAGTGGGAAGATATACAAGCACAAATGAGGACGCAATTCGCCGACATGGAGAAGAAAATCAATGGACAGATAAACGAAGTTCAAGAACAACTGAAGCAGCAATTTGTCAAGATAGAGATGATAGTCACAGACGCACAGGTCCAGAGACAAGAAACTACTGTACAACAGAAAAAACTGGTGGGTTGTATTATTACATGTGTTTCATATTTTGTTGTTGTTGTTTTCTTTGTTAAAATTGGCTTTATTTGCACACATTTATCTTCATATATGCTTCAATCTCCTTCCATCGTCGATACAATTAGTTAGTTAGTTAGTTAGTCGCAGTTCCAACTTAACGGGTCGTCCCCATTATGCTCCGTTCCTGTGCCAGTGAATATCACACAAAACGCTCCCCACTGCCCAGTGTGAAACTTGGGCAGATTCAAAAGCACTTCACACGAAACTCACAGCTCACAGTGTCGCGCCACGCACTCACTCAGTAGCAGGGCGACGGAACCATCAAACCTCCTTAGTCGCCTCTTACGACATGCGTGGTAGGCTACAATGTTGCTATTCTTTGCTTCCCTTATGGGCCCCGGCAACACAATGAGTGAATCAACGGCAACGACACTTAAAATCGCTAAGCCTTACCAGAACACAATAACAAGTGATACAATTGACGTTGCGGCCAAAGCCTTCGTCAGTACACAAACAACAAAATAGAGAGCATCGGTTGGACTTTGCCTACAGGACATTGTGGTGTGGTGGGAAATGAGCCAACACGGCAAGGTACTACTTCTTCTTCTGCTGCATTCATCCGGAGTTTCTTTTTTCGGACGTGACTGCGTTGTGCCTGTTTACAGCAGAGCTGCGTTCTTGTGCCGTTAGACCGACACATCCGACTTTTCCGGGCATTTCTTGACCTGGTTAACCTTCCCGGTCGGCAAGGTACTTGATGGTAATGATGACTCTATTATATTATATTCTTTTCTTTTTTTTAGCTTGTATCTCTTATAGAAGCATGGTCACCCAACTAACTGACGTCATGTCGTCCTATCTGTGGCAATCCCACATGCTGCTCGCTCCACACAGTTCCCTCGTTAGGTAGCACTGGAGATGGAGCAATTGTCCTGTGTATGCCAAGAATCGCACTGTTTCACCCTTGCGTATTACTTTTTTCTACGTAAAATTACAAATTATTTATTACTATCTGCAGAATGGCGTAGCCATTCTCTGGTCAACCACCATTAATCGCTTTTCTTTGCTTACCTTCAGGACGTTGGTAACATGTAGTCACTGTAGTGTCTTCCCCGCGATTATATGTATGTATTTATTTGCCGATGAATACAAGTCGCCACAACATCCTATGTTTTCCGTAATAGTCTTATGTAAAGTTGAATTACTCTATGATATTTGTTATACTGGTAACATGTAGACGTAGTTGGAATTCTCCTTGTGTGGTGTATTGAAGGACACTAGACACTCAGGATGATAATCAACATCACGGTCATGTTTCGCCATCGCACTCAATCACTAGAATCGTGGATCAGCTCTGTGTTCTTGACTCGACCATGCCACGTGGCCAAGCCAACCAGGTATTTACTTCACTGCCTCACCCTTGTCCTTTTCTCCTCAATCTTTCAAGTTGTCACAAGCTCTCCGATTTATTTCTTCTCATAACGTGTCAAAAAAATTGACTACGTCCAATTTCTCTATTCAGCTCGTCTGCTCATTGTCCAAACTTCATTTCTATACAAAAGTACAGGTTCTACGTAGCACTTCCACACTCGTTTTCTCAAAACTATGTTTTCCCCTAGAGAATGTGAATAACGAAGACACAAACCATAGATTGTACGATTTATTGCCTGGCACATTTCTGGTACATACTGCAGAAGTCACACAACATAGAGTAAAATAATCAGATACATCTTTGAAGCCGAAATATACACATGTTCGCAAAGTAATATCAATTATTATCATGGTAATTGTAAAGTGACTGCCATGGCTTTCTGTTTGCACAAAACTGGCCTATGTAGATGAACCATTATGGCTTCTGTAAACTTTAACAATCGACTATTTTGTGTATGAAACAAAACGCGACAAGCGCTGTCTCTGTCAATTACATGACCGGTTTTCAAGACATGACGTGTAATGGACGACGCCGGAAGTTTTTAGTATCTTGCCAATCCAGCAGTTACACAGCAAGTTTGTTGAACACATACCTAGCTCCTTGACAAGATACTACACACAGGCGATGGGATCATGGGAAGGCTGACACACCACAATTAACAACTTCCGGCGTCGGAACAGCTCTGACTATCTAGTTTTCCGAATGTCCTTCGTGCCCAGAACAGCTCTGACTATTTTGTCTTCCGGGCACAACGACCAGAGCATAATGTGTTGTATTACAGTGTAGAGGTGTTACACACAGGTTAGAAGGCACGTGATCGTATAGGACACAAGTCTCCGTTGTTTATAACATTCTTTATTTGTCGAATCGTTCCACTACAGCATAATGATGGTAGGCTCAAATTCCGATGTTTACCTTCTTGCTTGATAGCTGACCCCCAAGTGACGTGTGTGTCCCAGCCTAGATACACTTCTTCATTCGTGCACACACGTTCACTAGCTATGGTTTTCCCACTAGTCAAGGAATGCGCAGCATTCCTTAACTCTTTACTCCTAAGCTACTCCCTTTACTGTTACAGTTGGCTCTGCAAATATAGAATCCTCCTGGGATGGCGGATAATGCCCATGGACTGCCCCGGCTTCCCTTGAGGGAAGTCTTCGACCGTTATAACTTGACCAGCTAAGATGTGGACGTTACCACGAAAGTGAGAGTCCCCCAGGAATGCTAACCTGGTTTAAAAAACGCACGCAAAAATCGGATGTGTTGGCCTAAGGGTTTTGGCCCAAGAGTGCATAACGAGACACACCGCAATTACGTCTGAATGAACACTCCGGATGAACGCAGAAGAAGAAGAAGATATATTTTGTTCAGCAGTCTAATGACTTGATCTATTCCATGTTCTTCTAAAGCATTAATAATTTCTGTGGTGATGTTATCTTAACAGGGGGGTCTTGCCAGCTTTCATTAGTTTAAGAACCTCCATCTTCAAAATTGGCGTTCCTTTATTTTTAATTCGAATATCATGCTGTTCATCTCTGTTATCATCATACAGGTTTTTCACATAATCTGACCATACATGTACAATCTGATCTTTTTCTATTACGATTTTGCCATCTTTTGTTTTTAGACAGCCTGCAGATGTACATGTTCTTTTATTAGTAAGTTCCTAAAATCTTTTGTGCATTGATTAGATATTTTGACTGTTGTGTTATTTTTTAAATTTCTATGCAGTTTTTCTCAAGCTATGCTTCTTTTGCCTCCATACATAATATTCTGACTTGTCTGTGAATTTCTTCATATTTGGCAGTATTATTTTGGTTGAGCCTTCTTGTTTCCATTAGTTGTAAAATTTCTTCGGTCATCCATTTCTTACGACCCACCTTCTTTAATTTTAGAATAGGTGTTTCTGCAGCCAAACAGATTGAATTCTTCAACATTTCCCATTGATCATTCACATCTTGAAGTAAAATCTCTAGATCAGACAATATATCAAATCTGTTCTGTACTTCTATGTTGAATTTATTTTGTATTTCCTTGTCATTTCTCAATGTACACATATCGTATTTAGTGTTCCCTGTTATATACGTGTCTTTCTTTAACTTTACCCTCAATGTACCTGTAAGTAATATGTGATTGCCATGAGATGGATACGAGAAAAAGAGCAAACGTAGAAACTAGGTAGATGTCATTAAGACACAGTTGAAAAATCAAGCGAACACCGGTGGTTAGTGGGCGGAGTTAATGTGGTCACATGACTGCGCCCAGGCAAATACCGGAAAACAGGTCTTAGGCAGACAGCGCTGAGACGTAGAAGAGCAAGGTCGCTTTAATGTTTGAGAGCGTTTGAAACGATTGAAGTCATCGGAGACGCAGTCCAAAGTGAAGAATGTTCCTGTTGTGAAAGTTGGCGATCATAAAGCAACACACTGAAGATAACGCCTGACGATGGGGCTGTACACGCCGACAAGTGGTTGTGAGACAACTGACACAGTTTTGATAACACCTCAACGAGAATGGCGGGCAGAGACACGCCGTGGCAAATACTTGCTGGTTACAAGTGATGTGCGTGAGTAGTACGAAAACTGTTAAGCAAGGTAACAAATGAATTATATAATAGTAAGATCTATAAGATGCATCAACCAAAGTCCCTCCTAACGATTAGATTAACCATGCATTGTGTTTTTGTAGCAGTGGGTGTGCTGGTCATACGCAGAACGCGAAACGGCAAGAAGCCGGCGGTGTATGACAGCCACGTGTGATTACTGTTATACAATAAAGGTGACTGTGTTGTCTCAGGACGCAAAGGACTTGTGGGTTGTGTGCATAATAGATCTGTGATTCGTAAAGTGTGTACGAGCCATTATAAATATTACACCCTGGACAAATCCCAAGATGTCGGACATGTGGCATGAATTCGGCAGTGGGAACTGTTTTTGCAATTTTTAACACATTTCGCTTATAAGAATGTAATAAATCTGGTTACTAATCCTGCTGACTTGCGCGATCAATTGTATTAAAGTGAAGAAGAGTTGCGCAATTCGTCAACCTCACTCTCTCACCTGAGTCCATCTGAGTCCAGTTGCAAGACAAGTCAAGACAACTGGAGTCGAATGCGGGTGCCGTGGATGACTAGGGCGCTCTAGTGCCTTGTCGTGCTTATTACGTTCCACAACGCTTTGCAGGTTAACGCCGTCTTGCCCGTTGAATCAACAATGGTTTCTTCCGGGCTGTCTGCTGAATCCTGTCTTCACATGCTGGGTGGACATACCCTAATTCACCGTCTGGTTTGACACCAAATCGGCTACCTACGCCTGGTTTAGCCAGCCTGTCACAGCTGTTGTCCAGGGTGTGGCTGCTGTCGCATGACAGCTACTAGGAACCACAGGCGTGAGCTGGATGTCAATCTTGAACCGGTGGGGGATGGGCACTGAAAAGAGATTGACAATCATCCTTTCCAAAGGTACTACCAATACCTGACACCCCGTATATTCCCCCCCCCCCCCCCCCACACACACACACATATCACCTTCAAGCCTGTAGAGATGGGCGAGCGGCGAAGCGGAATCCGTGGGTACGCTAGCAGCCGTAGTCGCAGACCTGCACACAGGCGGCTCAGACCATATGGTCGTCGTCTACTGACCGGATCAGCAGTGGGATTCGTCGGCCGCCTGAGCGCCTGAGCAGCCCTCTATAGGAAAGCACTGTTCACCTCCATAGCATGAGAAGGGGCTAGAAAAGGTTACCTAAACCTTGTCTTCTCGATCATTGCCTAACCAGATAGCCGCGGTTGGTGGATACCCTATACTGCTCGGGCGACATAGAAACAAATTAAAAACAGGTAAAGCTAAAAGAGCAAACCATATTCTCTTGACAATCGTAACACTGGAATGTACACACCCTACTTGATAGAGACCGCGAGTCGGGTCCAGAGAGACGAATAGCACTGACTGGGAGAGAGTTGGGCAGGTACAACATCGACATTACAGCCTTGAGCGAGACACAACTTGCAGAAGAAGGCTAAATCTGTGAAGTAGGTGCCGGCTACACATTCTTCTAAAGTGGAAGGAAAAGCGAGGAAAGACACCAGTCCGGTGTCGGATTTGCCATCAAGTCGGCCCTGGTTGGAAAACTAGCTGGATTTCCGAAGGCTATAAACGACAGGCTTATGACCATTAAGATGCCTCTGCTGAATGGAAGGAAGCATGCAACCATCGTGAGTGTCTACGCACCAACCATGACCAATGAAGATGACGCCAAGAACACGTTCTATGAGGACCTGCACAATGTGTTAACATCTGTTCACAAAGGAGGCAAACGTATAATCCTTCTGGATTTAAATGCCAGAGTAGGCACGGATACCAGCTCTTAGAGTGGCATTATTGGAAAGTACGGAGTCGGAAATTGTAACAGAAATGGACTTCTCCTCCTTCAGACATGTGCCGAACACGATCTCATGATTACTGTCGTGTCCTCCTTTAAAGTGTCGTCCCTGGAGTGAGGAGAGTCAACACCCACATTATAATATTTCTTTAGTATCAATATCCTGGAGAATCCACCAGCTTCCGTCCAACACACTCCATCAGCCCATGGACACCTTTTCCTATCACTCTCTCACTGTCGTACTATGCCCCCTCTCATACTTCCCCAACGCAACATATTCAACAACTCTTGCTTCTAAAAATTAATACAGATTAATTTATTAAAAGAAAAGTGTAACGTATATGAGACGTGTATGCGAAGAAAATGTGTGATGTGTTCTATAATGTGTGTAGGATCGGACTCTCAGATAATAGCATAGTCAGTTCATCCTTGCAAGGACACACCACAGCACGTTAAGTCAGAACAAGTCCACCTCACCCGGTACTATATCTCTCCTGCCGGACACTGACTGTCATCTGTAGCTACCTGGTAATCCATATTCCTGATCATCCGAAATAGATACTGTTTGTAAATTACAGCTGATCATGGACCGGTTGCCCAATGCACATAATTTCCTATCGTTCTTAAAGATTGCACAAATCCTTTGTAGTGAGTATTTAGGTATCACTGTTATTGTTAATATACCTGAACCTAACTAGTATCTATCCAGGCTCAGGTATCAGGTCTTTTGAACTATTTCCCTAGAATATATCACACCATGTGACTATTATATTGATGTTTTTTGTGTAGGTACCAATGTTCTTATGCTGTGTGATGCATTAACAATCATCACCCATCTTAGGTGAACCATCTTTCTTCTCGGACGTTATTCCTTTTTTGTAAGAAACATTTTTGTGTCCAACTGGTGTTATGTCTAATTGACGTTGCACTTCATCAAACCCAGTGATGAACTTCCTCGTAACTGGTATGGAACCTGTGAGAAAAATAATACATCTGGTGACAGTACTAGTCACTGATCCTACCGGCTGAGTGTAAGCCTATTGCCTTGCTCAGTTATTTTATAGCTAACTAAACTCTGTCATAGAGCATATTAGCCCCTCACCTACGTCCGAATCAGGCGATGACAAGGAAAGACCCATAAACAGAGTGCACAACTTCAGTGGGCAAACCATTGAAAGATCCCCCCATTGGACACTTTCCCCATCTTAAATCTCTCCAATTATCACCCCGCTATCTTATTCATCCTAACAGAGCCAATTATCACTTCACTACTCTAACTAGTTTCCAACTAACAGTGCTAATCATCACACTCTAGTTTTAACAAGACCACTGCCTATATTAATTAGGCCTAAATAGACTATATTGACTACCTTATGCAAAACCGCCTCATTCCAGGATAGCTGCTACACTTTGCCATAACGACACATGCTAGTTAATATTAAATTAATCTAACACTGTAGAGCTCTCCCACAAACACGTCCATCATAATCCACGGTTTTGGTCAACACTGTTTCTCCCAATCATGGTTTATGGCAAAACCTAAAATTGGTCACGTGACGGTATTCTTCCTGTCCACACAGGTGTTATTTGGGCATATCATCCATTGTCAAGAATCTATCCTCCCTGGCTCAATCAATGTCAGAGTTGTCATCACTTGTTTTGACTCCCACAACAAGCTAGCGAGTTCCTGTGTGCTCCCAACAACGGGTTTCCACAACAAACCGCCAATCTTCCTGATGTCCGGAAACTCTAAATGACAGACGGACTGTTTTCTTCCTAGCTGAGTACTTCCGCTCTCAATCCAACCTGTTTATGAACTGTCAAAGTGATGTATGGACTCATCTCACTCACTTCCAAATGTTCCCATGTTGTCGACCAGATGTAAACATGTGCAGCTGTTATTTTTGCCCGACCTGTGATGGTTGACATCTGATTGTAACCAGGATCTGACGGGTTCTATCTGTATTCGAATGTTGATAAACTGTCAAAGCGATGCAGGGATTTGTCTCACTCACCACCGAGTGTTCCTAATCTGTAGACCAGATGTAAACACGTGCAGTTACAACATTTGACCGTCCTGGGGATTTTGACATCCAATTTGTTTTTTCTGTTAGTTAAAATAGTTTTGGCTTTGCAGATAGGCCGGTTAATCAGAAAGTCTCTATAGTAATCAACTGGTTAAACGCAGGGTTTATTTTTTTGTGACAATTACCAACACAATTTTCCATCTTCCCATGAGAAATAGGATATTGTGGATGCACCCTCACTCGAAACACTGACACCTCAATGACTATGTCATCGTCAGGAGAAGTTACAGACAAGACGTTCGGGTGAGAAAATCTATTTTTGGTGCCGTATGTTGGACAGACCATCGTCTCATTATCTCAAAAATAAACATACACATCAAACCACCACGGCGTCCTCAAGGGGTAAAAATGCAAACAATAAAGAACTGAATGTCACCCTCCTAAACAGGAAATAAATGCAGCTGTCGTTTAAAAATATCCTGGAAGACCACCTCAAGGTCCAATGCTGCAGCTAAACATTAATATTAATTAACAATAAACAGGACTTTACAACACTGCTATGGAAATTATGGGTCCAGCCCCCCGAAAGCATAAAGACTGGTTTGATGACAATTCCGAAGACATCAACCAATTGCTGGCAGAGAAACAAATTCTCCTCAAGACATAATTGGATGACCCGAAGTCAACATAAAAAAATGCCTTCAATAACATTCGGAGAGTAGTGCATCAGAAACTTAGGCACATTCAGGACTCCTTTCTGAGCAAAAAAGCTGATGCAATTCATGGCTTTGCTGACAGACATGATATGAAAAACGTCTGCGACTCACTGAAAGCGGTCTATGGTCCTACATCCCCAGGCGTAGTTCCCCACCTCATTGCAAATGGGGGAACATTAGTCACCGATAAGAAAGAAATCCTTCAACGCTGGGTAGAGCATTTCAGCAACATCTTAAATGCAGCTTCCTTCTTCGATGATGAAACCATCAACTGCCTTCCTCAAGTTCCCAGTAATGATACACTTGAGGATCTGCCAACCATAGTGGAAGTAAACAAAGCCAATCAGCAACTTTCCAGCGGTAAGGCGCCTGGTCTTGACTCCATCCCAGCAGATATATACAAGGCAGGTTGACCGATCCTCATAGAGCAGCTTCACCAATTGTTTACAAACATATGGGTGAACGTGTGTGTGTGTGTGTGTGTGTGTGTGTGTGTGTGTGTGTGTGTGTGTGTGTTTATGCAGGCTAGGATTGTCAGATAAATGTTTACTATAAATTAAACTCATTGCCCTTTTCTTGAGTGAGTAAAGTCGCTTGGTACTTGAATTAGAGCAACAATCCCAGATTGTAGAGCAGTAGTCAAAATGTGCGTGTATGTGAGAAGTACAGAATATTTTCCTTGTGTGCTCATCTGTTTTTCCGCTGTATTTTTTTTAATGAGCGCTTGTACATGGGAATTAAATGTTAGGTGTCTATCAATGATTAGGCGGTTTGTGCTCAATTACACTTTCTACTGGCATGTTTTCGATGTTAAGTTGAAGTGATGTGTGTGAATTTAGAGTTTGAAGTCTTTGTCTGGTTGTTAATACTATTGATTTTTACAACCACCAAGGAAATAATGGATGGCCCAGGCGGAGGATACGATCAGACAGGTGTGCCCCTTGGAGAACATTACGCGTGGAGAGGAGTGGGTCAGAGTGCCAGCGGAGCAGTCAGACTTGTGCAGAGTTATAATCACATTAAGCCGGGAGTGCAGGGAGTGGCCAGCAGGGGCCACGGAAGTGGACATCCAGCAACTAATTCAGGACAATGCTCACTCGAGTGATGTGATTATCTACACAGATGGATCGGTGTCAAGAGGTGAGAGAAGTGGCTGGGGTTCATAGCCAAAGCTAATGGTAGATGTTTGGGGCAGGAGAGCCTGGCATATGATACCACAACATCCAGCTTAAGAATGGAGGTGGAGGCAGTCACTGCAGCTCTGTGCTGGATGGAGAATACGACACACACACACACACACACACACACATCGTGATTGTAACTGACTCAGAAAGCATGCTGACGATGGTGAGGACGGGCAGACTTCGTGCGGAGTGGCTTGCTTCGCTTCGGAGGTCACGGGTGACAAGCATCGCCTGGATCTTTTCTCCGCGGCATGCCGGTGTTCTGGGAAATGAACAGGCGGACAGATTGGCTGGCTCTGCAGAACTTGGTGGAGTATTGATACATGACAAGGCAGACGTAGTTGCGGCCTTATGGGAGCACGTGCACACCTCGGAGGAGCAAATGGATTACCATGGTCTGGCAAGAATGAGACAACGAGGAGTGACGAAGTAATCTGGCCGACGCTCAACGCTCAGAGGAAAGGCGAGACGGACTTATAATCAGATTGCTACTGGTACTATTAGTGTTGGAACTCTTCGCTGGCTGCTGAGGATGGAGACGGAGCACTTATGAGAATGCCCCGAATGCTGTGATGTCGATTCCTAAATCAATCAATCAATCAAACAAACAACCACCAAGGCATCTCTTTGCTCTCAAAAGCAGAGAAGGTACTCGCCCAAATTTTTCTCAATATCCTCACGGCCCATCTCGATCAAGGTCTTCTTCCTGAGAGTCAATGTGGCTTCAGAAAAGAACGAGGAACTGTTGACATGAGTTTCGCTGCAAGGCAGCTGCAAGAGAAATGTCAGGAACAGAACTCCGAAATGTTTTCAATTTTCATTGAGCTTGCGAAGGCTTTTGATACAGTCAGCAGAGAAGGACTGTGGAAGATAATGGCGAAATATGGCTGATCACGAAATTTTGTCCAAAAAGTGTGGCTTTTTCATGATTGAATGCAGGCAAGAGTAGAGGAAAATGGTGAACTATCTGAGCCCTTTACTGTCACCAATGGAGTGAAGCAAGGATGTGTCCTGGCACCAATACTGTTCAGCCAGATGTTTTCAGCTATGTTGACGAATGCCTTCGAGAACAACGACATTGGAATAGACATCAACTAACGCATGGATGGAAAGTTGTTCAATCTCAGAAAGGCTGAAAGCTATAACCAAAGCGACCATCAGAGAGCTCCTATTTGCTGATGATTGCGCTCTATATGCCAACAAAAAGGCAGACATGCAACACAATGTTTCAGCTTTCTCATATGCCTGTGCCAACGTTGGGCTCAATATCAACTTGGAGAAGATTGTAGTTATGTACCAGCCAGCTCCAGGGAATAATCACACCGTGCCTATATCAAAGTGAATGGTCATAGACTAAGTATTTTGGACAAATTCACCTATAATGGCAGCACTGTGTCACAAGCTTCCACAATTGGTGATAATCTCCAAGGCCAGCGCGGACTTTGGCAGACTGTACACGAATGCATGGGACAGAAATGGAATAAGCTTGCACATAAAGCTGAAAGTCTACAAAACATTCGTACTATCTGTCAGGGTCTTGTATGTAAGTAATAGTGTAATTGCCGGTATGTAAGCGAGAGTCAGTGTAAGCAATAGCTGAGGTCAATGGCAGTAGGAGACATCACGGCTTGGCTAACGGACGGTCAGGCAAGAAGCCCGTGGACAGACCCACGTGATGTGGGAAGGTCAAGGAGGACGGAGTCAGTGTGTGGGAGACAGCGGATAGAGACGGACGTGTGGAGAATAGCGAGTGATAGAACGAGCGAACGATAGTGTTGTGACGGATAGATGAGATGAACGTTGTGTATTGATATTCGAGGAATGTACTAACTGTGATATGTGCAGGATGATGTGAGACTGTGATTGCGAATGGTCATACGGGCGGCAGTGTAAATACCGCGTTTGGCTGCCTGTGTAGAATGATTGCTTAATCGTACGCGAGGTGACGGTGGAGTGAGAACATAATGTTATACTGTAATATAATGTAATAAAGGTTGTTCAGGAGACAGCTCCTGCGAGTTTCCGATTGCGGTCATGTGTTATTAGTATATGTGTCGTGGGCGTTGTAATTTGCCTGTCCAAGTCCAGTGAGCTAGAAGGAGAAGATAGTTAGGACTCTGACACTATCCACACTGCTATATGCTTGTGACACCTGGACTGTTTTTCATCGACACGCTTGGAAATTAAACCACTTCCACACAGTCTGCCTTAGGCAACTATTGAAGATTAAATGGTAAAACAAGATCCTAGACACTGAAGTTCTAGAAAGAGCGTCCATGCCCAGTATACGCACTTTACTAATGAAGAATCAGATTCGCTGGGCTGGTCACTTAATTCGCATGGCATATCACAGGCTCTCTAAACGAATTTTTAACGGCGAGCTGTGTTGTGGTAAACGCTCCCAAGGCGACAAGAGGAAATGCTTTAAAGATACACTGAAACTCTCACTGAAAGCTTTTGAATTTCATCATGGCACCAGGGAGCCTGCTGCCAAAGACCGAAATTCGGGATGTACATCATTAAGCAAGGGTGCAGTCACCTGTGAAGCAGCCAGGACTGCAAGAGATGTGAAGAAAAGGCTGGACAGAAAACCCACTGCAGGAGATCCTATTCCTGGAACATCAAGCATTCTTAGCCCACATTGTCAAAGAATATTTCGAGCCAAAATAGGTCTTATCAGCCATCTTAGAACTCACGTCTCCATACTTTCAACCCTACTGGGTGAAATGAATGGTCATTATCATTCTTGATGGACACACAACAACAATCCTGCTCTCAGAACTCCATGGACCTCCATGTCCATAATCTTCTAGGGTTGTTGTTTAAACCAGGTGTTTCCTACAATCATATTCTGCTCTTTTGCCCATTCTACAAGTCTGTATCCTCTTTCGTTTCTCTCGCTCCTAAACCATGGTTTCCTACTGTGTATCTATCACGTTGATTTCATAATTTTGCATTGAAGTCACTTATTAATTTTAAATACCTACGGGCATTTATCACATCAGACGGAAGATGTACAACAGAGATTAAGAGCAGAATAGGGCAAGCAAAAGCCGCATTTCAGAAAAACAAGCGTATCGTATGCAATAAGTCACTATCAATGAATATAAGAAATAGAGTGCTGAAATGCTATATATATATATAACCAGATTTGCTGTATGATAGTGCATCTTGGAATGCAAATGAACAAATTAGAAATAACTTAGAAGCAACAGATATGTGTTTTTTTAGACGAATGTTGTGAATTCCCTGGATTGCCAGACTAACTAACAACGATTGCCTGCCTAAGGATACCTGGACATTATAAACAACAATAAGAAAGCGACACATAGCTTTCTTTGGTCATGAGATGCGAAGAGAGACATTAGAGAACATCGTGACATGGGGAAAGACCGGGGGGAAGAGAAGTAGAGGCAGACCAAGAGAAATGATGCTGGATGGATTGAGACTGTGGCATGGAGGAATATCATCAACAGAGTTGATCCAGATCACCAAAGACCGAGTTCTGTGGCGAGCCATGAACGCCTACGGAAGCTGGTAGATCATTTGAAGATGATGATGATGATATCCACATCTACAGGGCCTCTTTAGGACTTCCCAATTGCTTGTTCAATGTCCAGGCTTCCGCGCCATATAGTAGTGTTGAATATAATACCATCTGACAATACTAATGGTTAATGCATTGTTAATCTCCCTAGATGTTAATTTTGATTTCATGCTGGTGAAAGTTTTTTTTGACTATCCTATTCTCTTGAACCACACAATGCTATACATGTACAGAGTATGTGTGTTTAAGTACAGTTTTGTTAGTGAGTTTGTGATTGTGAGTGCGTATATGTGTATACGAGGGAGCGTGTATTTGAGTGTTATTGAGTGAGTTCATACCTGTGAGAGTTATTGTAAATGATGTAAAAATGTATCTAGGTATGTATGTATTTGTTTTTGCACTTTGTGTGTGTGTGTGTGTGTGCGCGCGTGCGCGTGCGTGTGTGTGTGTGTGTGTGCGTCCGTCCGTCCGTCCGCCTGCTTGTCTTATAACATGGCAGTATGCAAAATTTTTGTTTACAATATTCATTTGACAATGTTTCTTTTCTCTATGTGATGTAACAAGCACAATGGATAATTATCTATTCGGTCCTTCTATTTATAATTGATGCACGAAAGATGAGTAAGTGGAAGGATCGAATGCGTGCCCAATTTGTAACCCTTTGCTAATACAGTTCGTTCGTTCGTTCTTACGTACATCTGTGGGTTATAGATAGTTGAATATCTTTTGCATGACGTTGCAGTCAACCCAAGCATAAACATGACAATTGCAATATCGTCAGTGAAGGAGTACCCCTACTGGTATTTAAAGAGCGGACTACATGAATTTTTAGACAGCTTTTAATTCAGTCATTTAATGTATGACCTAGTCACCAGACTCCAGCAAGCAATATACGATACTGGAGATATACCTCCTGAATTATGTAATTCTATATTTACTGCAATCCCGAAGAAATCAGGAGCCTTGGAATGCGATTAACATCGAACAATTAGTGTAATGAGTAAAGTGTAATTGGGGGATGTGTGGTCTCGAGGTATGGAGTCCGCCTCGAGTGCTAGCGGTCCCGGGTTCAAGCCCTGGTGATACGGGATTTTTTCTCGTGGACTTCTAGTAATAAATTCCCTCTGGTCTCTGGGTTGTGAGATTGGACGTCCGTGTGTATTGTTACGCACGTAAAAATTCCCTTGGCAGTTGGAAATCGAAAAAGAGTAGCCTAACGGCGCTGCCCGGGCAAAATTTCGAGTTAAAAATCTACCCAAAGTATTTCAGGATCCTCGTTGGTGCTACGGAGTTCGTGCACTGAGCTGAGTTTCTCCAGACACAGGTTTGAGTTAGGAGGAGAACGGAGCACTTATGGATTGCACCCGTGTGCCGTGATGTTGATCCATCGATTAAACGACTAATCAGTGTAATGAGCCACATCACGAAGATTCTGCTGAGAATTATCATGCAAAGAGTTAGGAAGAAAATACAACCCGAAATATGAAAAGAACAATATGGGTTTGTAGAAGGCAAGGGCACAGTAAATGCTGTGTATACTGAGAACAGTAATTGCGCGTTCTATAGAAGTAAACAAAGATCTATATCTTTGTTTTATTGACTAAACAAAGGCTTTCGATAACGTGAGACATGTCGACATGATAAGGATGCTTGAAGATCTACAAATTGATGGAAAAGCCCCTAGACTTGTAAAAAAAAGCATATATTGGAAACAACAAGCTGCCATCAGAATTGAAAACTATGTAGGTCAATATCAGTCTATTAAAAGAGGTGTGAGACAGGGATGTGTAATGTCTCCAGATCTTTTTTTCCTGTACAGTGAACATATTTTCAGAAATATAGAAGATATGGAAGGAATCAACATTGGGGGACGAAACATCAATAACATTAGATATGCAGATGATACAGTCTTGATTGCAGACAATGAACAGGACCTGCAAAATTTAGTAGATGCGGTTGTTGCACACAGTGAACAACTAGAGTTAGAATTAAATTGTAAAAAGACAGATTATGTTCGTCACTGGGAAGAAGGAATTACCACAATGTGATATACGAGTAAATTGGCATATTCTTAAGCAAGTGAATCGATACAGTTATCTCGGAACAGTCATAACATCTGATGGGAGATGCCTTGAAGAGATTAGAACAAGAATTGCCATTGCGAAGGTAGCCTTTTGCAAGATGAAAAACATATTGACCAATAAAAAGATATCAATTGAAACGTGGAAAAGGAGTGTTGAAGGGCTACATAAAACCTGTACTTTTGTATGGATGTAAAGCGTCCACGACGGTGGTGATGGGGTGAAATGGCGAGTCATGACCGCCCACGCTTTCCGGCATGGCACATGATTGATTGATTGAAAGCGTGGACAATGAGCAGACAAGCTGAAGAACATCTGATGGCTGTGGAAATGTGGTTTCTGAGAAAAATGCAAAGGATACCATGGACAGACAGAAAAACCAATGAGCAAGTCCTTCAAGAAACAAATGAAGATCGTAAACTGATTAGAGACATTAGACGTAGACAGTCAAAATGTTTTGGGCATGTTATGAGAAGAAATGACTTGGAGAACTTGGTGACGACTGGCAAGATCGAAGGGAAGAGACCAAGGGGAAGACCAAGAAGTAAATACCTGGATGGCTTGGCTACGTGTCAGGGTCGAGACGGGAACATGGAGCTAATCCACGACTCTGGTGATCGAGTGAGATGGCAGAAAATGACAGCCCACGCTTATCGACATGTCACTTGATGGATGGATGGATTTACGTAGGTTAAAAAAATGTAAAAAATACCCGCTTTGGGTCATAAGACGTGTTGGTTTTATGGTGCAATGCTGACATTTGTATTGAACACTCGGCAGTCGACGGGTGATGATATCAATATAATTCCTATCGCCTTGACTGTCCGTATATTTCCTGGTACACGTGTTAGCTTTTTCGACTAGTGAGTCTACATCGTTTTAACAACAAATTCCATTTCAATGGGGATTTAAACACATTTCCACTATGCCGGCAAGCTAGCGGGCTAGACATTGCTATATCATATTTTGATAGGCGTCCTTATCTGTGATGGTAGAAGCGCTTACGTGTCCCACTGACCACAAGATCTATACCAACAGTTGGGCAACTACTGGAAGAATCTCCCATTTCGGACAGGTTTAGGGGTATGGATCAGACGAAGAGAGACACAAACCTGCTGCCTTGTAGGTAGGCTGGTGACAGTCAGGGGCTAGGAACCAGACAAAAAGAGACACAAACCTGCTGCCTTGTAGGTAGACTATGGAAAGTCACTCGATTGTCAAGTGACCACTCTGGGCTGGCACCAAATACCCGCTACATGAAGGGACATTCAGGGGACACGTGAATGCTTTCTAATTACTGTGAAGATGTCATGCAAATAATATGTTGTTTTTATTTTCCCATTGCTTCTGTGTACAAGTTTGATGAGCTGTCGACAGATCTACAACAGCAACTAACCAATCAAGTTGCCAAGATGGAGGAGAGAATCAACGAGCAGGCATGCGCTCTACACAAAGATCAGAACAGGCAATTGTACGAGGTCACGATGGAGGTATTGTACTGTATTGGATAGTGTTGTATTGTTTTGTACTGTATTATACTGTGTTGTATTGTATTGTATTATATTGTATTGTATCACATTACAGTTATGTCATTCGTAGTTGTATTGTAGTGTAATGTATTTATGTTTTAAGTGTAATGTTTTGCAGTTATGTTAGTTAGTTAGTCGACAGATCATACTCATTGCACATCGAAGCATTCAGTCCATAAGTGCTCGATCCCCTCCTCAGCAAATCCCGCAGCGTGTAGCAGCTGGTGAAACCAGTTCTGTGTTGGTTAATCAATCTTCTTTGGCTTCCTGCGTAGTGTTCTTGTTTGGCAACACCTCTTTTAATTTGCAGTTCTCGCATTCTGACCATGGTTGAAGATTCAGTCACCGCTTGGTTCTCGCAACAGTCTTACTTCTCGTAGAGCATTCAGAATGTCAGCCTGGTTTGCAATTATGTAATCTGTGTATGACACATTCTTCATTATTATCACGTACCTTGTCAATCTTCCCCAACCAATGAAAGACACCACCAATCCCTGTACATACAATCACAAATTATTTCAACACTCCCCACAAGTGATACTCTTGCTGACCTGCCAACCATAGTGGAAGTAAACAAAGCCATCCAGCAGCTTTCTAGCGGTAAGGCACCTTGTCCTGACACCATCCCGGCAGAGATATACAAGGCAGGTGGACCGATTCTGATAGAGCAGCTTCATCAAGTCTTTACAAATATATGGGTGAATGAGACAATGCCATAAGATTTCAAGGACGCGTCAATAGTCCACATTTACAAACGTAAAGGAAACCGTTAATCCTGTTATAACCACCGAGACATCTCCTTGCTTTCAATTGCAGGGAAGATACTTGCCATAAATTTTCCCAATGGCCTCACAGCCTTTCTCGACCAGGGTTTTCTTCCTGATAGTCAATGTGGCTTCAGAAAAGAATGAGGAACTGTTGACATGATTTTCGCTGCAAGGCAGTTGCAAGAGATATTCAGGAACAGAACTCCGAAATGTTCTCCACCTTCATTGATCTTACCAAGGCTTTGAATGCAGTCAGCAGACAAAGACTGCAGAAGATTATGGCGAAATATGGCTGTCCACGAAAGTTTGTCCAAATAGTGCTTCTATATCATGATGGTATGCAGGCAAGAGAACAGGAAAATGGTGGCCCTTTCCTGTCGCCAATGGAGTGAAGCAAGGCTGTGGCCTGGCACCAACACTATTCAGCCTCGTGTTTTCAGATATGCTGACGAATGCTTTCGAAAACAATGACATTGAAATATATATCATGGGTGGAAAGTTGTTCAATCTCAAAAGGCTGAAAACTAAAACCAACTCTACCAGCGACACCGCCAGACTACTCCTGTTTGTTGATGATTGCGGTCTATATACCAACTCAGAGGCAGACATGCAACACACTGTTTTAGCGTTCCCATATGCCTGTGTCAACTTTGGGCTCAATATCAACTTGGAGAAGACTAGTTATGTACCAGCCTGCTCCAGAGCACCGTGCCGAATATGAGCGTGAATGTTCATAGACTAAGTGTTGTGGACAAATTCACCTATCATGGCAGCACTGTGTCCCAAGCTGCCGCTTGAGACGAAGTGAATGCAAGAATCTCCAAGGCCAGCGTGGCTTTAGGCAGACTGTACAAGAATGTGTGGGACAGAAATGGAATAAGGCTGCATACACAGATGAAAGTCTACAAAGCAGTCGTATTATTCACACTGCTATATGCTTGTGAAACCTGGACTGTTTAAAAGCGACACCCTAGGAAATTAAACCAATTCGACACAGCCTGCCTTAGGAACCTATTGAAGATTAGATGGCGAGACAAGATCCCAGACACTGAAGTCCTAGAAAGAGGTCCATGTCCAGCTTCCACACTCTACAAATGAAGATTCCGATTCGCTGGGCTGGTCACTTGACTCGCATGCCAGATCGCAGGCTCCCTAAACGATTTTTTTTTAAAGGTAAGCTGCGTTGCGGTAAACGCTCCCAATGCGGTCAGAGGAACGCTTTAAAGACATTCTGAAGATCTCACTACAATAATTTGGAATTCATCACTAAATTTGGGAGTCTGCTGCCAAAGACCGAAATTCGTGGCGTACATCATAACCCAAGGGTGCAGTCACATGTGGAGCAAACAGAGCTGTAATAGCTGTAAACAATTTTTAAAAAATGGCTTTCAAGAAAACCCACTGCAGGAGATCCTCCTCCTGGAACGTAAAGTATTCTTTGCCCACATTGCCAAAGAACATTCTGAGCCAAAATAGGTCTTACGAGCCATCTCTAGAACTTACGAATTCATACTTTCAACCCATCTGGATGAAGTGAGTGGTTATCATCATTCTTGATGGACAAACATTTC
Organism: Cepaea nemoralis; assembly: GCA_014155875.1. Taxonomy (NCBI): domain Eukaryota; kingdom Metazoa; phylum Mollusca; class Gastropoda; order Stylommatophora; family Helicidae; genus Cepaea; species Cepaea nemoralis. The sequence continues at coordinate 33,143 of JACEFZ010008811.1, forward strand.
AACACTATCTTAGTGCAGACTACACTCCCTTTATGATACTAATAATAATAATAATAATAAAATAATAATAATAATAATAATAATAATAATAATAATAATTATTATTATTATTATTATTATTATTATTATTGCCAGCTGCCTGGCAGGGGGGTTAGCAGCTTTTCTCCGTTAATCCCGAATACTCTCGTAGTCAACGTGAGCGGACGATAATTAGAAGTGGTTCGAGTCACGCTTATGAGAGTATGCAGCCGGTCGCTCAGAGAGTCGTGGCGTGCTGATGAGCGTAATCTAGCCTAGGAATCAACATACAGCTGAAAGATGCTGGTGTTGACCGCAATATCCTGAAAAAGGATGGAAACGAGGAAAATTATTATTATTATTACTACTATTTTAAAAGGACAACTAGTATAATAAACATTCTCATTTCTCCGACTGTGGTAAGATACATCTATCTTAGTTAATTATAGCTGCCTAGTCATCAATTCGTTTTAGTGAGTCATTTGTTCTTGATTACTACGCATTTTCCATGCGTTTATAATGCATCCATTGTGTCTGTTGTCGTCGTTGTCGTCTAAGATTTATCTCGTAAGTGATGTATGCATGAAATAATGTATGAGAGCAGAGAGATAAGAGGGGCAGAATGTCATAAGGGCCTGTATACCCAAGCCTTTGAAAATAAAGCTCGTTTGTCCATTATGGCCCCAGACGCACACTGACAGCGACTAGTATCTTGTGTGATCTGTGCGAGGTAACTTACCGCTTGTGAACCCACTAGTGTACAACGAACGTTATCCTTGACACTGTTGGATGAGTCAATATCGTGATTCTAATCCCCAATATAGACTGCTCTCCACAACACTGTGCTGCACACCTCATGTTTAACTCTTTCACTACTAAACAAAAATTGGATCCTGACCAAACATAAATTCATGGCAGAAAACTGGAAGTAGGGGTGTGTTACAATAATGCTTTTAAAATGGTTAAAATGGTAGCAGATATATTGTATTATATATGACATTAAAGACGATTGCACAAGGAACATAACAGTGTTAATAATTAATTGATAGGTTACAAATATTATGACAATAATGAGAGGTTTAATAATAACAACTTAAATTAAAGAGGTAAAAATTATTTTAAATATTGCACTTATAAGGTGTTTTCTACACTCCTCTACTGCTAATCATGTTTAATTTACTGAATAATCAAACAAACACCAATTGTCTTCAAGAATATAAACAGTATTGCTCATTAAAATCACCCAAAAGTTAAGTTCTGCTGCATTTTCTCAACCATGTCTTTTACACAAAAAATGAAAAATAATAATGGCAGAAAACTGGAGTTAGGGTCTGTCACAATAATGTTATGAAAATAGTTAAAAGTGTAGCATAAATGTTGTATTATATATCAAAATAAAGGGGATTGCACAAGGAATATGTAGGTATTCGAATTATTGCTATAGGTTGTAAAAATAATAAAAATAATAATATAATTTGTAAAATAATTTGACAAAAAGAGGTAAAAATGATGAAAACATTGCACTTGTAAGGTCTTTTCTATACTCCTCTACTCCTAATTATGTTTAATTTACCACTGTTCTTCTTATAGTCCATGCCGAGCGGCGTTGGTGATCATGTCTGTCCACAGTTTTCTGTGTCGTTTACTGCCAATCTTCTTATAGTCCATGCCGAGTGGCGTTGATGATAATGTCTGTCCACAGTCTTGTGCCTCATGTAATGTCAATTTTCTTATAGTCCATGCAGCGTGGCGTTTATGATCTGATCTGTCGACAGCCTTCTGTCTCGTGTATTGCCAATCTTAGTTTAGTCCATGCCATGTGCCGTTGGTGATCATGTCTGTCCACAGACTTCTGTCTCGTGTACTCATTTCTGATATTCCTTCATGTCACGATGCCAGACTGTGCAGTATCTTATATTCTGATCTTTTCCTGCCTCTCCTCCTACCAACTTGCCCGATATGATAATATACTCAATCTTTCCCCTTCTCATCACATGCCAAGATAGTGAATGTGGACTGTCTTCTTCTGATGCGAGGGACTGGATCACTTTGTGGGTGAACTTCTAACAAGGTCTATCCATTGTTCTTTCTATTCGCCCATGTTGCCCTCATCATTCCTCTATAAAACCACATCTACGCAGTTTCCATTTAATACCTCAATTGTCCGCTAATCAGTCAAATTAAACCATAACACATCAGTTCTCAACCACATACAGTGTATATGTGTTTATGAACACATTACATATATGCCAGTTGATTACAGGTATCGTTCACAGCCGTGGCCTTTATTATCATCATCATCAAGTGCCTTGCCGACTCGCTTAGGTTTTCATGACTCTCCATAGACCTCGGTCTTTGGTTTTCGGGATCAACTCTGCCGTTGATATTCCTCCATGTCACCGTCGCAATCCATCTAGCATCCAGCCTTTATTATAGTCTTTTAAATAACGTTATGCTTTCAGTGGCTTTGCCTGTCAAACACGGCTCGGGAGTTCGAATTCTTCAGGAGTAGGTTTTTGTCTAAAGACTGATCAGCACTCCCACATCGACCTAGCATAAAACCAACTCCATGAAATGCCATGAAAGTAAAGGCCGCCTGGATTCATCATCATCAAGTGCCATGCCAGCTGGTGTAGGCGTTCATGTCTCGCCACAGATCTCGGTCTTTGGTGTTCTGGATCAACTCTGCTGATGATATTCCCCCATGCCACAGTCTCAATCCATCAAGCATCATTTCTCTTGGTCGGACTCTGCCTCTCTTCTCCTGGATCTTTCCATTCGTTACGGTGTTCTAAAATGCCTCTCTTCTCATCACATGATCAAAGAAAACTGTTTGTCTCTTTCCTTTCTTATTGTTGAATATAATGCTCTAGTGTCATTAGCTTCTTTCATACAATCATCGTTAGTTACTCTGGCAGTCCAAGGAATTCGCAACATTCCTCTTAGGAACCATTCGTCTTGTTGCTTCCAATGTCTTTATAATGTGTTCATTTACATTTCAATATTGACTGCCATACATTAAAACAGGTTATATAGCACTTCAGCACTCTCTTTCTTACATTCAATGATAGTGACTTATTACAATAAATAGTTTTCATTTTCTGAAATGCAGCTTTTGCTTGCTCTATACTTCTCTTAATCTCAGTTGTGCACCCCCCGTCTGATGTTATAAATACCCCTAGGTATTTATAAGTATGAACTTGGTTAAGAATTTACCCTTCTATTTCCATTTCACTTTTAGGTTTCACATATCCCTTCCTAAAGTTATGATCTATGATGGCCAAAACTCTCCAGTACTTTTAGAGGGCCTGGATTATGGTGACCATATCCGTTATGGAATACCGATTTGTCTAAAAACGATGGAACTAAACCCAATTACGATATATACCTTATGTCGCTTATGTCGCTTATGTCGCCTAAAGAGGTTGTTTACTTACGGTCCGATGTCTGAAATAATGAGCCGCGAAAAGTCATCATCCATTGTTTTGCCGGCGATCATGCTTCTCCACAAATTGCTATCTCCGATGACATTGATCAATTCGTGTGTTGTCTCCCTTCCGTGTATATAATAGTCTAATAGTTTATCATGTCTGTTCTTCTCATTAGTTTAACGAGCAGTTGCAAAACTTTCAAGAACATCTAAAGCAACAATTTGACGAGCAACGGACGAAGCAATTTGATGAGGTGGAGAAGATGATCGATGACAGGGAGGCTCAAAGACAAGAAAATGCTGATCAGCAGAACAGACAGGTGGGAGTTATTTGTGTACGGTTGTTTCAGGTGTTGCATGTTGCATTCGTTCAGGATCACTTCCCTTGCAAAAGCCTATCTCCATGGAAGTCTCTCATGCGAGATTTTCAGGCTTTTTTTATAGCCCATGCCGTGTGGCGTTGGTGACGATGTCTGTCCGCAATGTTCTGTCAATGTGCTGCCAATGTGTTTATAGTCCATGTCTTGCGGCGTTGTCTGTCCAAGGGGTCTTTTAATTAATTGTAAAATCTTAATCTACGAGGGGGAATTAATCAATCGACCTTTTGGCCGAGACCAAAGTGTAGTTATCTGCACTTTGACCAAGCCTTGGCCACTAGCAGTGTCGATAATCCGAATTACACACAGGGGCATGGCACGTCATGGGTCGGCTTTGGCCCATTGGTATTCGCGAGGCCTTATAGTTACAAAAAAAAATAATCTTAATCTATTATTGGAAATAAGTAAATACATTATAATATCTTAATCTATCAGGGAAATACATGCTACCGCAGCTCCCTTATTTGTGGGTGGGTTTACAGATCTGGATTTTTAGCATGGACAACGGCTTATTCAATCTCCTCTTCTAGATGCAAAGGAATATTTTACGGCCTTTTACTTATTTGGACAGTTACCAACTGTTTTTATTGTAAAAGATTAGCCCCATAAGTGATGTATGAATGGAATAATGAGAGAGAGAGAGAGAGAGAGAGAGAGAGAGAGAGAGAGAGAGAGAGAGAGAGAGAGAGAGAGAGAGAGAGAGAGAGAGAGAGAGAGAGAGAGAGAGAGAGAGGAAGTGTTAAGAAGGACAGAATGTTAGACTGGACTGCGTACCCAATTCTTGAACGCTTGGAAAGTTTAATTGGTTAGTTCCTTTGTTCGTTCCTAGATAATGACTGGGTTAATTTACTATTTCAATGTTTTCTTTCAATTGTGTTCCTCTTAGATGTTTGACGAGCAGTCAAATTATCTACAACAATTTAAGAATCAGTTTGATCAAATGGAGATGCATATCAATAAGCAATCAAAGGATGTACAGGATCAACTGAAGAAGCAATGTGAGGAGAAGGAGAGGGTAATCAAAGAGCAATCGAACACTATACAAGAACTGAGAAGCCAATTTGAGGAGTTGGAGATGAGAATCAACAAGCAGTCAGACTATGTACAGGAACAACTAAGACAACAGAATATATGCGTGGAGGATATAATCAACAAGCAATCATACGATGTGCAGGAACAACTAAGACAACAGAATATCCGGATGGAGGCAAGAATCGACACGCAGTCAGACGATGTACATGAACTGAAGCAAAGCAATATCTGTATGGAGGAGAGAATCAAGAAGCTGTCAAACGATGTACAAGAAGAACTGAGAAAACAGAATGAAGAGGTGAGTGTTAATTTTGTATGTCTGTTTAAGTGTTGTTATTTCTTTTTGATAAGGATTGCTTTCTTTGTACTTGGACACAAGTGTCTGTACCTCAGTAACCTTCCAGGTAATCCTAGTATTATTCACTTCTATCTATAATGTTATTCTCCATGTGCTTTTAGGTCAGAAAGCAATGGCAAACTACTGAACGTAAACGTGGAAAAAATCACAAACAGCCAACAAATGGTGGTGTTGACTGCGACGCCCTGTAAAGAATACACACCTAACCTTTACTTCTATACACTAACACTATGTGAGAGGAGAACCATATCATCTACATATTTGAGTTCATAAACTGTATTGCCACCAACTATGATGTATGTTGACTCATTAGATCCAGTTCCTTTCAAGTAATCATTGTTATTTTGCAAAACAAGTTTTGATTTATTTTAGCCAGTTAGTTGGAACAGACAACCTAATAGTCTACACAACACTGATTCACTCAAAACTGCATCATTGCTTCCATACCAGCATAATAAAATTGCATGCTCTTCTATGTCTCCCACCTTCGCACATCACTTTTAACTTCTTCATTGTCCGCAAATCAATTATCGTCAAAATGTATTTATTTGTTTTTGCATTCGTTCAATTGAACCCAAGCTTAGCCCATACCCGTGCTTCTACTTTTAGTGCACTGGGCTGAGTTTTGCGTGTGGATTAGCTTCCCCTATTACCAGTGTCCCTCGCCATCAGACAAACCCACTCCGACTGCACAGGTATTTGTAATTTACGTCTCCAGGTCAAGGACTAGAAGTCAACATGTTAGTCCCACTGACCGGCGTAGGGTTTGAACCAGATACCTCCACATCAGCACACAGTGTGTTTAAGAACGAGGTCCTTTATGCATTCGTGAAATGTTAGTGGACCAAACACCGCAAATACCACACTGGAGCAAAACTTGGCACTGTAAGCCAGCGGTTGAAGAATGAGTAGGAAATTACACATAAAGTAGCATAACTGGTCTTCATGTGTACACACTACGTACATACAAGGGCAAGAATGAATAGCAAGAGTGGAACTCCGGTAAAGCAGTTGAAATGTCAACAATATAAAATAACACAAAGCAATGCAGATTTACAGAACACAATTACGGAAATCATAAGACTTTGAGCCGACTAGTCGTCATCAGTAAACAAGAAAAGAAAGTTAGTTGCATATCCTTTACAGGACGTAGCAGTCAATTCCAGAATGTTTTAACTGTTTTTTATTCCTGGCCAAGTAGTTTGCCATTGCTTTCTGAATGACGGGCACTCATACCACTATATGGACACCAACGCAAGGTGGTCTGCTTCCAAATTCGCCCGCATCTGTGTTTCGAACGCGGTATGTGGGATTGCGAACTGCATTCGTAACACATTAGCCACAGATCCGGCATCAAACAAATACAGACACAAAACACAACTGATAGACATTTCATTTTCTTTTCATTGTTCTCATTTCATTTGTTAATCTTTCCATTCTTCTCATCCCGTTCTTACGCTTTGTTTTTCTCGTGTTTATATGTTGTCTATTGTGTATGTATTTGTTTGCAAGTGAAGGCTAGTCGCCTCAACGTCCTATGTTCGCCTCAACGTCCTATGTTTTCATTACATAAATGGACACACATAGTATTATTTGGCACTCACAGAAGAAGAAGGAGGAAATAGAGACTAGAAGACGCACTAGACAACATAAAATTTGAAAGCTATAATAGTTACCAACCGGGATCGAACCTGTCGCCTCCAAATGACGACGGCGCCTCGCTGCAGGAACAAGTGTACTTTGACGCACGACCAACTAGTATGTAAGGTCAAGAAGTCTTCCACCAACACTAATCCTTAAGCCAGATGATGACACTATCAGACGACACCCTCGGCTACCATAAACAACCATGTTCAGTTTCCACATTTCAAAATGTAACTTCCTTACTTACTTCCACTTACACATTCGTGATAATACCACTCAGTTTTAACATGACCTAACATGCAATACCTGACGTGCTACGTTTCTCACCTGCAAAGGTCAATGACAGGCTGGAGAAACTCGAGAACAAACAAAAACAGAATGCCCAACGACACAACAAAAGAATCAACAATTGCGAGAAGGGACTTGCAAATACCATGGACCATGTGAATCAAAGCCTAGAGAATACTGCATGTGATCTAACGCGCAGGCAAGATGCAATGATGACAGACATTGACAGTAAGATGGAAGGGATGGGAAGGCAGATGGTTGATCGGGATCGACTCAGGGAGACTATCATGAAACAAGTAGGTTCAAACATCTTTGAATCTCTGTTTGATAATTGTGTCTTGTGTCACTTAGTAAGTTAGTTGGTTAGTTAGTTAGTTAGTTAGTTAGTTAGTTAATTAGTTAGTTCATTAGTTGGTTACGTAGTTTGATATATATTTAGTTAGTTAGTTATTTAGTTAGCTGGTTAGTTAGTTAGTTAGCTAGTTACTTGGTTGGCTGTTAGTTGGTTGGTTTGTTGGTTGGATAGTTAGTTTTTTTTAGTTAGTTGGTTTGCAGGTAGGTTAGTTAGTTGGTTGGTTTGCAGGTAGCTTAGTTAGTTAGTTAGTTAATTAGTTAGCTAGTTAGTTAGTTAGTTAGTTAGTTAGTTAGTTAGTTAGTTAGTTAGCAACCTCAATGCACAACGAACTGTTCGTCCATAAGTGTCCACATGCCCTCCTCAGTATCTCCCTTAGTGTGTAGCGACTGACGACACCTGTAATTTTGTTCACGCATGGCCTTGCAGTCTAGCTTGACCCCATTTGACTAGATGTCCCTGCAGTCTGGTCAAAGTTGCAGAATCACATTTACTCGTCCTGTCTCCCTGAGGTGAGGGCGGGGGGGGGGGGGGGTCCAGGATGTCAGCCCGCCTATTTGCTCGTTTATTTTCGTCTTACACTCGCGAGCACTGGCACGCAAATGAAACAACTATTAGTCAGTCTTGGCCTCCTTAGAGGTTCAAGCTATAGCTTTCTGGCCCAGCCATTCTGGACCGTCTTTGCATACTCAAGGAATGGTCGAGAAAACATGCATGGGTGAACCCCTATATCTCTACCCACGCTATTGCTTTTGTTACATGTTGTCTGATCTGTGTTATCATTTTGTAATATAATAATGTATATGTTTTATATTTGCGTCTCTATATAAGCTAATTGTGTATCTGTTTTATATCTGCATCTCTATATAAGCTAACTGTGTATATATTGTATATCTGTGCTTCTGTATAAGCTAATTGTGTTTACGTTTTATATCTGCGTCTCTATATAAGGTAATTTTGTTTCTGTTGGAAAGTTGCTAAATATATAAGATAAACTATTCAATAATTATATTATACGTTTTTGTCTTGTGTATATCATCGCTCAGTTCGATGAAAAATTGGAAGAGAACGTCAGCCAAAATCGAAAATCAAAGGATGATATGCGACGGCTGTGGGAATATGTGGACCAAAAAAATGTTGAAATGCAACAACAAATCAATAAACAACATCACGACACAGACTACGAACTTAATAACACCACAAGAAAAGTAAGTAGTGCACTGTAAAATATTTCGTTACCTGTGTGACTGGACGTTTGCCTTCCCGCACGGGGGATGTGGGTTCGAATTCACGAGAAGAATTTATGTGTTTAATTGACCCGGCTTGTTGGTCGATCCAGCCTAAAATGGGTGCCAAGATATGTCTCGGGAAGTAAAGTTGGCCGAGGTTTATATTAACCACATCACACCTGGAGGGCTGATTAAGTGAGTTGTGTACGTCGCAATCAACCGGGACATACTTTTGCCGTGTGTGACTCCATGCAAGTTTACATTCAATAGTGAGCCTTTGCTTTCAATGTCCTCTACAGGACGTCGCATTCAACCCCAGTATTTGCTGTTTGTGATGTACTAGCGCTTTTACTCTCGGTAGATTACAAAATCATTGTTTCCTTGGCACCTTACCGTCTTGACAGACGATAGATTGTTATAATGTGTCTCAAAAAGGGATAATAACTACAACCCACGGCGGTAGCGAGTGTGACTAATCAGACCAAATTGCGTTGTAAATGTTCGTCCTCAATTGGTGCTTGTGAACACATGGTCATTCCCCCCCCCCCCTCCCCACTCTCCATCATGCACCATCTTACATGTCTCACGCTCAGTGTGACCTATCTGCAATAATTTTTTATCCTGTGTCTTTATTCCATTTCTGATCTTTGCCATCCATGCAACCTTCGGCGGCGACTTGTTCCCAATGTGCATTATCAATGCCTGTATCAATCACGTACAGCTTACACACATCTTTATATCGTAATAGAGGCCGACACCGAGATATTTTACCCATCACCAAACAAGATGTCCTTTGGTATTCTACCATCATCCATCCTCCTAACATGTCCTATCCATCTAAGTATACGAAGACTGAGCATGGAACACACCGTCACACAACCTGATCTTTCCAATACTTCAGTATTTGTGATTTTGTCTTTCCGCTTAATTAATACCAAGTATTCTTCGCAGACACGGCATATGAAAGCTGTTCAAACGTTTATGTTGGTGTGAGTAAGTTGACTAGCTTCACTGCCATAAAGAAGAGTACTTGAAAGTAGCTTAAAAGTCGACATGGTCGACTTCATTGCACCGGGTTTTATAACACATGGCTCAGTCTCTTTCTGTAGCGCGGGAAGCGTCGCTACAAAACACGAACTCCGTAGCTCCAAGGACGACCCTCGCGAGTCTCCGAAAAAATGGACTCGTGAACCTAAGCACGCGGCCCAGAATCGAACCCACAACCTTCGGGAGTCAGACGTCATGTCCACCACGCCACGGAGACTCCTAGAAGTGTACTAAATACGCATACGTTTGCAAAACCCAAACATAATAAACAAACAAATCATTGATTATGTTTCGGTATGCTATATTATTTTATGTAATTACGAGGCGGCTTGAAATGAAAACCTTAAAAGTGAGAACGAAATTACAATAATCATGTCATTGTCTTGTAACCTGTCAGTCTTGTTGTTAATTATGTCAAAAGTATTTAGCACATGACATCGCGGTGTAGACGAACACGACGACAGGTTAAAGATGGCCGTCCCACTTTTCACATGCACCAAAGAGGGGCGGCGTTCTGTTATCAGTTTCATTTTTGTAATCAGTGAAGTGGTGAAAGCTATAGAAATTCACTGGTGAATACAGGTCCAGTACAAAGAGGCATGCCTGGCAGTCCAACAAGTGTATGAGTGTAGTAGGAAGTTTCAAAATGGCGTGACTTCTGTGAAAAACCGTTGAGGAACACAGAGTAGTGACTCACGTGTAGATTTTTCTACAAAATCCACGTACTTTATCGGCGCTGGAGGACTTACATTGAACGCAGTGGTGACTACATCGACAAATGTACATGCGTTCTTTACTTTTTCAGAATTTATTCACAAAAGACAAAACAGCATTTCAGGTTTTCACGTGAAGCCCTCTTTTATATTATTTTACATAATTATATTCGTGTGTCATGAATGCCTGTCTCAATGGCAAGGGTGTTACGGACGCGGTTCGTAATTCCGCTTACCTGCTGTTCGAAACGACCGATTTTGCAGCAGACCGTGTCGCGCTGGGTTTTAACGTGTTGGTATGGGAGCCGATCGTTCAGAAAGCAATGGCAAACTACTGAACGTAAACTTGCCAAGACATCAACAACAGCAGTTCTGTAAATAAGATATGCAAATAAAAAAAAAAACAATGTCATGAATGATTTTCTGTATACCATAAATGATAAAAGTAAAAATAAAGTAAAAAAGACCCTTCTGTATGACTTAATGTGTATTGGATATATTATGCTAGATCCATATTTGTATAGATCACACGGCACTCCAGGATTGGTATGGTCAACATTTTTATAGATCGCTCTGCGCTCCAGGGTTGGTATGGTCAACATTTGTATAGATCATTCCGCACTCCAGGGTTGGTATGGTCAACATTTGTATAGATCACACGACACTCCAGGGTTGGCATGGTTAATATTTGTATAGACCACTTGGCGCTCCAGGGTTGGCATGGTCAATATTTGTATAGATCACTTGGCGCTCCAGGGTTGGTATGGTCAATATTTGTATACATCACTCGGCACTCCAGGGTTGGTATGGCCAATATTGTATAGATCACTCGGCACTCCAGGGTTAGTGTGGCCAATATTTGTATAGATCACTCGGCACTCCAGGGTTAGTGTGGCCAATATTTGTATACATCACTCGGCACTCCAGGGTTAGTATGGCCAATATTGTATAGATCACTCGGCACTCCAGGGTTAGTATGGCCAATATTGTATAGATCACTCGGCACTCCAGGGTTAGTGTGGCCAATATTTGTATAGATCACTCGGCACTCCAGGGTTAGTGTGGCCAAAATTTTCCGACCGCCCTCACTTCCCCATACATTTTCTGATGCTAACTTTAGGTAGGGACAACATGGGAGTCCTGGTCATTTTAACACATCCCTTGATGTGAACTCGAAGTCATGGCCAGAAGGTCAGTGGGTAAGGATGCTAAGTACTGTTGTACCACGAGTCTCTATATGATGCTAATTCAATATTTTTAGATCAGTCGCCGCTGGTTTTGTGATCTGGTCAATGAATTACAATAACAAAAATAATAGGCAGGACCGCATGGCCGAATGAGTAAGAACGCGTGTTCTTAAACATCCGGTGTGCTGATGCCGAGGTAAGCAGTTCAGCTCCTACACCGGAAAAAAAAATAAAAGTAATCATCACCATCATCATCTTCCACTTCTGCCGTCAAGCGTCGTGGGGAGAAATAATTTGCGCTCCAGCGCACGGTGGGCGGCACTGGATAGTGTCATTCCGTGTGATTGTACAATGTCTTTGATGTCGTCAATCCATTTTCTTCTTGGACGTCCTCTTGCTCTCGTCGCAGATGATCTTTGATGAAAGGCCAGTAATGGTAGTTGTTAGTGTTGCATTCTAACGACATGGCCAAACCACTTGATCTTCTGTCTTTCAATAAATGTGGCACAAATTGTTGATCCCACTGTTTGAAAACGGAATTTCTTACTCGGTCCCGGATTGTTAAGTTGGCAGCTCTACTCAGGCATCTCACCTCGGAGGTGTTGATTTTGCGAAAGTGTGCTTTGGATAAAGTCCAAATTTGAGATTGGTAGCAAAGGGTTAGAGTGAATATGCTGTTTATTATCTGTCGTTTTGCGGACATGGGTATATTTGGATGTTTACGTAAGGGTGATAGTTCATATTTAAATGCACTAGCTTTTTGACATCTGATTTTGATTTCACTGTCCAGTCTGCCGTTTTCTGTGATCATACTTTCAAGATATTAGAATTCTTTAACTTGTTTCAGAGTTATGCTATTTATCTGTATATTTAGTGGTAATAAAAATAATAATAATATAAATAATAATAACAAAATTAATACTATTAATGATGATACAACATTAATAATAATAACAATAATAGCAATAATAATAATAGCAACAGTAATAGCAATAATAATAACAAGAACAATGATAACAACAGTAATAGTAACAATAATAACAATAATAATAACAACAACAAAAATAATAAGAACAGTACCAACAATAATAACAATAACATTAATAACAATAATAATAACAATAATAGTAATAACAATCGTCACTGACACAGTTCTGTCTTTATATACGATTGTTACATTGTGCTACAAAAAAGGCAAAATGTATCCAACCCATGGCGCAAAGACCAGAGATTGAGTTATACCTCTCAATAGCACAACGCCTGGGTTGAATTGTAGAGACCACGTGTTGTCCATGCAACATGATACCTCTCGGCCTGCCTAGTTTACCCCAGAGGAATGGTAACGCCAGTACATCTGGAACAAGGCACGCTGCATAGCTGCAGGATCAGCAAAGTAATGCTCTATCTGTCCGTATTTCGGAGATTCAATCCTAGACCAGTTGGCATCCAAGACTTAGGGTCTGGACTGCCTTGCCATGACATTTCGTCTTTAGAGTGCATTTCCTCGCACTAGGATAAGGCTTATACCCTCCCAATTGCGTTCCTCCGCCCGAAGCCGTTGGCACAATGTGGGATGTTAGGTTTGGTGAGCGCCGTCCAACATTCGTCGTTAACAGAAAGCAGCTAGTACCGTCTACTGCCATACGGTAGCTCAGTTATATCTGACTAAGATCTGACATACTAATACTCGTAACTAATAACATACATATATTATATAATTATGTAACAGATGGAAGAAGACATGCACAAAATCAGAGAGAACTACAAGACCATGGCAACCAGATTGAAAGCGTTGGAGGAGAGTGTCACAGGGAAACAGAGAGAACAGACAAGCATAACACTTCAACAATTTACTGAGACTGGGAAGGCAATACGAGATCTTGAGAAACAGATGTCAGAACACGTGGACAGAAAGCTAACAGAGCTACGAGATATGATTGTTAATGGCAAGCTCATGGAGCACTCCACATTACACGATGTAAGTAGCGTGTGAAGTTACTTGTTACAAAGAACAATTCTTATAGTTGACTTGTGTCAAGAACCGACATGATAGCACCCTGGACATTTCTATACGTGCTCAGTGTTCATCTGCTAGAATCAGAGAAGAGTCCCACACCTGATGGTACGAGTTGCAGTCTGATCTTACTATTTCACTCTATCTTTCTCGCTCTCTGTCTCTAATGTTCTCTCACTATATCTCTCTCAGTCTCTCTCTCTCTCTCTCTCTCTCTCTCTCTCTCTCTCTCTCCCTGCCCTGTCTGACTCTCCCTCATTCCTCTTCCTATACCTTTCTAACTATTCCATTATGGCTTTTCCACTATTAATATTCCATTAATTATGTGTCCGCCTGGGCTTTCTGCGGAGTATCGGATGCTAATCTGATCATCTGGTCACTCCCCGCGTCTCTATTATGCCCAGGTCATGATTTATTTGCTCTTCCACACAATTCACATGAATAGAAAAGGGCCCTGAACATGCCTGCCTTATTGTGCACCCATTTCTAGAATGCTGCCAGACTGTAATATCATAATCATAGTCAACAAGTGGCATCTTCCCATCGAAGGCCGCCTTTAGTGGATCTCCGCCATCCGTTGTCCTTCGATGATATGATGCATTACAGTAACTTCTCTCAGTTCCTGTGTTGATGTTGTCCACCTACTTGTAACATCGGAATACCATATACAATGAATTTGGATGGCAGAATACGGGTATCCCTTATCAAAGGAGAAGTAAGGTGCCGCTTTCCCTCTGCTATTTTTCTAAATAATCATGATCCTGTTTGATTTTAACACAAGTATTATACTTTTATAAACTTTAAAAAACTTTTTAAACTTTAAAACATGTTTTATACTTTTCCTTTTTGTCTTTTACAACTGTCTTTACCTCGGCGTTCCACAAACTTGTTATTTTCTTTATCCGTGTTTTGCGTTTTTTCGTGGTTCACGTGTTATTTTTGTGTATACATTTTATATAAATTGTGTATAAATGTTATTTTTTGTGTGTATAAAATACATGATTTAAGCATCTACCATCCTTCTTCCACCGTTGTTATTTCCGTAGGTAGTTTTACAAAGTTTTGTTGTATTGAGAAATACACGCATCTTCAACGTTTATTTTCTTAGACATATACAAGCTACTTCTCTAACATTGGTGGCCGCTTAAATGAACTGGAATCTAAACAGAGCACGGTGGATACGCAGCTGGGTGACATGTCAACACTACATCGGGAGCACTTGGAGCTAATGTTGAATCAGCTGGAACAGAGACTCCGTCAAAGTCAGGCCGAACTCTCTAAGGAGGAGAACATACGATTCAACGAGTTAAGAACAGAATTCACCGAAAAACTGACAGTCGCAATGTCACTTCTACATGAGGTAAGTGAATATTAACTTTGAAAATAGTGTTTCAGTCACCAAAATTACAGATTCAATATAGCACTGGGGAAAGTTTTCACCACCATTAAGGATTATATATAGAACTAGGAAACGTCCTCAACAACATTACGGATCAAATAAAGTATAGCACTGGGAAATGTTCTCACCAACATTAAAGGTTAAATATAGCATTGGGGAAAGTTTTCATCAGCATTAAATATCAAATATAGCACTCTGAACATTTGTCACAAATATTAAAAATCAAATTTGGCACTCGGAGTAATTCTAGCCAATATTAAATATCAAATATATTACTGGGAATATCTCTAATCAATATTATAGATCAAATATAGTATTGAGGAAAGTTCTCACCAACAATAACGATCACATACACCACTGGGAACATTTCTCACCAATATTACATCTCAAATATAGCACTGGGGAAAGTTCTCACCAGAATTAAAGATCTAATATAGCACTGGGGAATGTTCTCACTAATATTATAGATCAATAACACAGTAGGCTTGAATGCTTTGACGAACTTCTGAGTAAACCTATCCCAAAATAGCCTACATATCGCCAACATATAAATGTGGACGTTGACATCAATTGTTAGAAAGCATCTCAAAAGGAAATTATAAAAGTTATCAAGCTCATTGGTTAACAACCAAGATAAGACAGAATATATGGTAATTTCAAGAGAAGGAATGGCTAAAAACTCTGGTCACATACAAATAGTTACTATGACCATTAAAAGAATGGAAACATACAAATACCTGGGTACAATCTTCAACTGCTCCAACATCATAAGGGAAGAAATACAAACTAGAATCAATTCTGGAAATAAGATATACTATGCACTACAACATCTACTAAAGTCAAAGGTGCTATCTCGTAACACCGAGATCACAATATACAAAACACTGATCAGACCAGTTGTGCTGTATGGCTCTGAAACCTAGAGTACAACGAAAGGAGACGAAGCCTTGCTATATACCTTTGAGAACAAAGTTGTAAGACGCATCTTTGGACCCATTAGGGATACACAAAGTGGAGAGTGGAAAAGAAGAAGTAACAAAGACATTTATGATCTGTTTAAGTCCCTGCTAATCACTGGTATCATAAAGGCTAATAGACTACAATGGCTGGGGCATATAGAAAGAATGGAAGATAATAGGGAAACAAAACTCGCTAACACTCAGGAAACAAATGACCGTAGACCCCGAGGTAGACCAAGAAGACGGTGGAGAGATAATATATATATATATATATATATATATATATCATCATTGGCACCTTGCCGTCTTGACAGACGATAGTTTGTGCTTTAAAAAGGCATAATAACTTTTAACTATGGCGGTAGCGAGTGTGACTGATAAGGCCAATTTGCGCTGTAAATGTCCGTTCACAGTGGGTGCATGTGAACACGTGGTTATTTCCACCATCATGTACCATCTTACGTCTCAAACGCTTGATGTGTGACTTTTCTGCAATAATTTTCTCCTTTGACTTTATTCCATTTCTGATATTTGCCCTCCATGCAACACGTTCAGCGGCGACTTGCTCCCAATGTGCATTATCAATGCCTGTATCAATCATGTCCCGCTTACACACATCTTTGTATCGTAGTAGAGGCCGACCCTGAGATCTCTTACCCATCTGTAATTCACCAAAAAAGATATCCTTTGGTATTCTACCATCATCCATCCTCCTAAGATGTCCTATCCATCTAAGTCTACGAAGACTGAGCATGGAATAAACTGTCACACAACCTGATCTTTCCAATACTTCAGTATTTGTGATTTTGTCTTGCCACTTAATACCAAGAATTCTTCGCAGACACCGCATATGAAAGCTGTTTAAGTTGTTCTCTTGGTGTGAGTAAGTTGTCCAGGTTTCACTGCCATAGAGAAGAGTACTAAGGACACAGGCTTGATAGACAAGGACTTTTGTTTTGGCAGTAAGCTTCCTGTTCTCCCAGACTCTTTTTCTTAACCTGTTCATTGTTGTTGCTGCCTTACCAATCCGGATGTTGATTTCCTGATCTAGGGATAATTTGCTATTACCACTGATCCTAGATATGTAAAATGGTCTACTATCTCTAGTTCAGGCGTCGTCAATAAAGATTGATGGTACCCCATGTGCACCTTGTGACATAATCTGTGTCTTCTTTTTGCTAATTGTTAAACCAAATTCAGAACAAGCATTGGAGAATGCAGATAGTAGACATTGCAATTCTTCCTCAGAGTGGGTCGTAACTGCAGCATCATCTGCAAAAAGCAACTCTCTGATCAGTACCCTCCTAATTTTGGTCTTAGCCTTCAATCTCTGAGCATTGTAGAGGCCGCCATCTGAGCGTGAGTGAATGTATATACCACCATCCTGATCATGAAATGCATATTTCAGTAGAAGTGAAAAGTATATTCCAAAGAGGGTGGGAGCTAGTACACAACCTTGCTTAACTCCACTCTTGATTTCAAATTCTTCAGAAGTTGCACCATCAAACTTGATTATACCCTTCATGCCTGTGTGGAACGATTCCACAATGGACAGAAGAGTTGGTGGGCAGCCAATCTTCTTTAGTGCCTTGAACAGACCCTCACGACTGACCAAATCAAATGCCTTTGTGAGGTCGATGAAGGCAATAAACAGTGGTTGATTCTGTTCACGGCATTTTTCTTGCATTTGTCGCAATGAGAATATCATATCAGTGGTAGACCGGTTCTGTCGAAAGCCACACTGTGATTCGGGGTAGACTTGATCTCCTAGGACTTGAAGTCTGCGCAGAACAATTCTGGCAAATACTTTTCCAACAATACACAGAAGTGAGATACCCCTATAGTTGTTGCAGTCGCTCCGATCGCCCTTGTTCTTGTACAGTGTTATGATGCTTGAATCTTTGAAATCCTGTGGGACTTGTCCTTCACGCCAGCATAGCTCTATTAGCTGGTGGATCTGTATAGTGAGTGTGTCTTGCCCACTCCTGATAACCTCTATTGGAATCCCATCCTTACCTGGAGCCTTGCAGGATGCAAGTTCATTTATAGCACACTTAACTTCTGTTATGGTGGGAAGTGTGTCCAGGTGGTCAAGAGTTGGTAGAGCCTCTATGGCGTTGAGGGCATCATCCGCTAGTTTGGTCTCACTTGAGTAAAGCTCCAAATAGTGCTCTACCCATCTGTCCATCTGCTGTTTCTTATCAGTGATGATTTCTCCAGTCAAGGTTTTCAATGGTGCACTTCTTTTGATCACTGGACCGCAGGCTTTCTTTATTCCTTCATACATGCTTCTTATGTCTCCCTTATCACTTGCGATTTGAATGGACTCACATAACTTGATAAATATATATATCCATCCATTGGCACCTTGCCGTCTTGACAGACGATAGTTTGTGCTTTAAAAAGGCATAATAACTTTTAACTATGGCGGTAGCGAGTGTGACTGATAAGGCCAATTTGCGCTGTAAATGTTCGTTCACAGTGGGTGCATGTGAACACGTGGTCATTTCCACCATCATGCACCATCTTACGTCTCAAACGCTTGGTGTGTGACTTTTCTGCAATAATTTTCTCCTTTGACTTTATTCCATTTCTGATATTTGCCCTCCATGCAACACGTTCAGCGGCGACTTGCTCCCAATGTGCATTATCAATGCCTGTATCAATCATGTCCCGCTTACACACATCTTTGTATCGTAGTAGAGGCCGACCCTGAGATCTCTTACCCATCTGTAATTCACCAAAAAAGATATCCTTTGGTATTCTACCATCATCCATCCTCCTAAGATGTCCTATCCATCTAAGTCTACGAAGACTGAGCATGGAATAAACTGTCACACAACCTGATCTTTCCAATACTTCAGTATTTGTGATTTTGTCTTGCCACTTAATACCAAGAATTCTTCGCAGACACCGCATATGAAAGCTGTTTAAATTGTTCTCTTGGTGTGAGTAAGTTGTCCAGGTTTCACTGCCATAGAGAAGAGTACTAAGGACACAGGCTTGATAGACAAGGACTTTTGTTTTGGCAGTAAGCTTCCTGTTCTCCCAGACTCTTTTTCTTAACCTGTTCATTGTTGTTGCTGCCTTACCAATCCGGATGTTGATTTCCTGATCTAGGGATAATTTGCTATTTACCACTGATCCTAGATATGTAAAATGGTCTACTATCTCTAGTTCGGCGTCGTCAATAAAGATTGATGGTACCCCATGTGCACCTTGTGACATAATCTGTGTCTTCTTTTTGCTAATTGTTAAACCAAATTCAGAACAAGCATTGGAGAATGCAGATAGTAGACATTGCAATTCTTCCTCAGAGTGGGTCGTAACTGCAGCATCATCTGCAAAAAGCAACTCTCTGATCAGTACCCTCCTAATTTTGGTCTTAGCCTTCAATCTCTGAGCATTGTAGAGGCCGCCATCTGAGCGTGAGTGAATGTATATACCACCATCCTGATCACGAAATGCATATTTCAGTAGAAGTGAAAAGTATATTCCAAAGAGGGTGGGAGCTAGTACACAACCTTGCTTAACTCCACTCTTGATTTCAAATTCTTCAGAAGTTGCACCATCAAACTTGATTATACCCTTCATGCCTGTGTGGAACGATTCCACAATGGACAGAAGAGTTGGTGGGCAGCCAATCTTCTTTAGTGCCTTGAACAGACCCTCACGACTGACCAAATCAAATGCCTTTGTGAGGTCGATGAAGGCAATAAACAGTGGTTGATTCTGTTCACGGCATTTTTCTTGCATTTGTCGCAATGAGAATATCATATCAGTGGTAGACCGGTTCTGTCGAAAGCCACACTGTGATTCGGGGTAGACTTGATCTCCTAGGACTTGAAGTCTGCGCAGAACAATTCTGGCAAATACTTTTCCAACAATACACAGAAGTGAGATACCCCTATAGTTGTTGCAGTCGCTCCGATCGCCCTTGTTCTTGTACAGTGTTATGATGCTTGAATCTTTGAAATCCTGTGGGACTTGTCCTTCACGCCAGCATAGCTCTATTAGCTGGTGGATCTGTATAGTGAGTGTGTCTTGCCCACTCCTGATAACCTCTATTGGAATCCCATCCTTACCTGGAGCCTTGCCAGATGCAAGTTCATTTATAGCACACTTAACTTCTGTTATGGTGGGAAGTGTGTCCAGGTGGTCAAGAGTTGGTAGAGCCTCTATGGCGTTGAGGGCATCATCCGCTAGTTTGGTCTCACTTGAGTAAAGCTCCAAATAGTGCTCTACCCATCTGTCCATCTGCTGTTTATATATATATATATTATATATATATATATATATATATATATATATATATATACAGACCAACAAGCACTTGGAATCAACGACTGGCAAGAGAAGGTCAACCAGAGAGACGAATGGAGACGGATTGTATCTGCAAAGAACCTTAATGGCTCGGAACGCTGAAAAAGAAGAAGAAGAAGAAGCTCAAGCTTATGAAAGGATGGGAAAGCTGCTGGCCCAGACTGTAGTTTAGCAAAAACTATTATTAAAGCCTAAATAACACTTTAAAAAAAAAAAAAAACTTCTCATACTGAAGTTGTAAATTGATACGCTCTGTTCTGATTGAAAATATTCCTACCTATAGCACCTTACTTCTCCTTTGATAAGGGATACACTTACCACGCTACCCATATATGTTTATGAACCATATTATCGTTATACACATTTGTATACCATAACATGTTCAGATGTTTCTCTAATACACCATCTTAACCTGCTAGTATATCACATATGATGTCACAGTTTTCAGTATGATAATTTTCACACATGGTGTTTGTGCAACAAGTATGATGATGAAGATTAATTTCTTCCAATTGTCTTGAAAGTGTGATTTACGGTTACCGTTGTGGAGTTCGTTGTATGGTATGTACGATGTGTCTGTGTTTAGTATCTCTCACTTTTTCACAGGAGTTACACGTACCTAACTGTTGTTATTTCTGTTTGTTACATCCTGCTACAGCCATTACTTCGCTTATCACACAGTTACATGTGCTTCCCATTGCCTCTCTACATATTATGAAGCTGGTTTATGTTATCTATATATTTCAGCTGGATCGCATTGGCTCCCGAATCCAGGTCATTGGTATGTATCTTGTTTCTAATGTTGCTATATCCTTCTTTGTTATTTTGGGTGTAGTAATTCAGATATCTATGCAAATGGATAACACCAGTTGGAAGATGCATCACAGCGATAACGAACAGAACAATACAAATATATATATATACAAGAAAATATGTTTTATATCAAAAGAAGAACATTTTTTGATTACTTTCATTGCCATTGGAAGTTAGAAAAGACTTCTTGCATGTAACATAGAACCCATTTTAACATACGGCTGGGAATCCTGGACAATTAGCAAACAGGCAAAAAAATCCATGGAAACCTTGGACATGTGGTTTTATAGAAGAATGCTGAACATTTCATGGGCAGCTAAAATAACCGAGCAATCTAGACATTCTGAGGGATGCTATGTTGCAAATACAACTTTTCACAAGCATCAGAAAGAGGCATTCTAAATTTGTGGCCACATTATGCGAAGACAAAAAACTTGAACATATTGTGACAAGGGGACAGATTTGCGGAAAGAGAGATAGGGGAAGGCAGCATGAAGAAAAATCTTGACATTCTTGTGTCATGGCACGGGCGGGAGTCGACACATGAATGTATCCATGCATTCAGATATTAGAAGTTGTGGAGAAGCATTATCGCCTACTGCCAGTGGGCAAAACACTTGATAATCATGTTAATTTTAAAACCAGCACATCAGCTGTCATTAGCAAGAGCTTTGCCGACTGCCTGGGCGATAGGGCTTCTCCGCATCTCGTGATCTCCAATATAGCGCATCGTTTCATGTGCGGGTTTATCTCCAGGCTATAATTAATTGGCGGACGGGCCAATGTGCCACTTGCCCAATGACAAGCGGTCCCTATGGACCCCTAATGATATCGGCCCCTTTAAAACGCTGGACAACATGTTGCATGATTTATTATCTGGCATATTTCGCTGCATGGGGGTTGAGTGGTCTCGAGGTATGGTGTCCACCTCGAGTGCTGGAGGTCCCGGGTTCAAGCCCCGGTGAGGGCCGGGATTTATTTTCACGTGGACTTCTAGTAATATAATTTCCCCTGTTTTCTGAGTAGTGAGATCGGACGCCCGTGTGTATTTTTGCGCAAGTGAAAAATCCCTTGGAAGTTGTAAATTGAAAAGGTATAGCCTAACAGCGCTTCCCGGGCAAAATTTCGAGTTGAAAATCTACCCAATGTATTTCAGGACCCTCGCCGGTGTTACGGAGTTCGTCCACTGAGCTGAGATTCTCCGTACTCAGGCTTGAGTTAGAAGTAGAACGGAGCACTTATGGGTTACATCCGTGTGCCGTGATGTTGATCTGTCGACTAAACTAGCCGCATCTCGTCATGTGCATACTGCAGAGTTATATGCCATTTTAAGTGAATACATGAATTGTTTCAGCTTAAGGATTATTCAGTTATTAATTCAGATGATATATAACTCCACTGTATGCACCCGAGGAGATGCAGCGAAATATGCCAGGCAATAAATCGTCCAACATATTGTTTGTGACTTATGTGTTTCAATTCACTAAGGGTTCAATGTGTTGAATTAGATGAACTCTTAAATCTATTAATGAGCTTATCGTAGCTTCGTTTTCTGGCAAAATTTTT